>JZKD02S1695330.1:79409-98493 GCA_000966675.3 Picea glauca | reverse complement strand
TCTTAGCCATCAGATCTAAGGGTGGATAGAATATACACCATAGATTCTGGAGTAGAAAGAGTCCTTCATGATTCGGAGCTTCGAGGAATTTCGTAGACCTGTACTAGAATATCGAAGGGGCCGAAGGCCGATTACCGATGAAGGTTCGAGGAATATCCCCTACAACCGCCCCACCATTGGCCATGTCATCGCTAGAGGATGATGAAAAAGGTCGTGCCAGTTCCATGTAGGATGGTATGAATGAAGTGTAGCCATGTGCGTGCCATGTGGACTTTGACCAACGATACTCCGAGAAGTTGAGGGAGCCACAACTTTCAACTTAGAACTCAATTTTGGACGAGTTTATAGTCGTTGGAAAGTTCTCGAAGAGAAGGAGGCAATGGTGCCCTTATTTGAGGAACTTCGAGAAGCTGTAGGAAGGCAAAAAATTTATACCCTATCCCTTAAAAGGCTACTTAGGGGTCAGGTGTGTGACAATGGAACTTTCCCAAAGCTAAACCAATGGCTTCAAGAGAGGGTAAACCCCAAAAATGCAAGCGAAGGTTGGGAATCCTCACTTAAACATGAGTTGAAGAAAGAATGCCAGTAGCTATATTGAAAGAAGGAGTCTAAGGTTTCATGCACAAACCTGAGTTACCCCAAAACCACGAACCTGAGTTGAAAATCAAATCTTGATCTTCCTCAATGTCGAACTCAACAATGAAGAATCCTTTAGCACAAGGATGAATGAAAGCTTTATGTTGCATAATAGGGATCCAAGTAGTCGAGATCCAACTATTGAAATTAGCTAACTTTGGTCAAAAACCATTGAAACGACAAACCAAACTCACGGATCTGTAGTATTCTTCCTCTTCCTCAACATCTTGTCCCATGGGAGGGGCTCCTGAACCAGAAGAGACAAAGAAGGAGCAGAGACCCATTGAACAACATCTCGAAAAGAGGCACCAGACTGCAAAACAAAAACTGTCTTGGACACAAAGATGTAAGGAATGGCCCCACTGCCTAGGGCACCCGCAGAAATGGACGAAGTCGCGACAATGGACGATGAGGAAGAGAGATATGGGTTGCAGGCCCGACTCGTGCAGAGGTAGTGAGCGACCAAGGTTAAACCCTAGCCGCCACGCACAAGAGGAAGAGTGACTCCATTTTTCAGAATATCGATGATATTAAAAATATTGTACAAGATAAATTTAAGGAGAATCTATGATGCGATAAAGAATTAGAGGATAAAAGAAAATTAAGATACTATAATGAGGTGGTTAACCCTAACCTTGAAAATCAAAAGTATCTCTTTGTTTTGACTAGAGTAAAGAAGATAATTAATATTTCTAAAATAATAACTAATTCTCATGACCAACATAGTGGAAATGGGGGTTGGACAATCCCCAAAACACCATGGGAAGAAATAATCTGTCACCTTTGTGATACCAAGAGGGTTGAAGATGAAAAAAACTTTCTCCTAGAATGCCTTGCATATACACAAATTAGATCTCAATTTTCAAATATTTATCACAATACTGATCTTCATAACCTTTTAAGTCATCAAAATTTTAGTGATCTTGGAACGTTTCTCTTAATGCTTTTCAAGCATCAAAATAAAAATTTGAAGAAATCCAAGTAATCTCTTACTTTTCTTAGAATCTGATAGATCAATTTTGATATGAGTGGACGTTAATCATCATCATCATCATCATTACATATATATTTATTATTATTTTTTTAAAATATAATAACAAAACTTTCATTCAAAGAATTAAACAAAATAAATTTTCAATCACAAAACTTAATTGAAAAATATAATAATTACTATAATTTTTCATTATAAAATTTTATAATTTTAGTCACAAAACTTAATTACAAAATATAACAATTACAAAATAGTTTTTCAATTATAAAATTTTATAATTTTATTAAAGATTGTAATAATTTTCAATTAAAGAGTCCCATTGAAGAAATAAAATTGGTGACAATAACTTGTTTGGATGAGATTCCCTATAAATTATCAATCAACCTTTAATGTATCATACTCTCAAGGAGAGTGACGTGCATATTTCCTTTAAGATTTGTTAATATAAAATAATTGTGGTTTCAAAAAATATGCATATTCTCTCATGTAGTTTATCAAAATTAAATAGATAATTTAGAGTATTATGAGAATATTTTTTTTTATAAAAATTAATTTAAAAAAAAAATCATAACAAAGTTAAATGATATTTCATTATAATTATATTAGACGTATTGAGTTTGATTGAATTTTTTCTTTTCTGCCACAATTGAAACTTTTTTGTTAAATCATTATGTGTTTTCCCATTAACAAATGAGCATCAAAGAAAATGGGTCTCGCCAACCTTTTATGTGATGATTAGTAAAGATTTGGGGACATTTGATTGTTTATAAAGTGGAAAAGGGCTTTGTGAAAATATAATGATTCAATTTGAATTTTAAGAAATATATATATATATATATATATATATATATATATATATATATATATATATATATAAATTTAAAAAAAAATCAATTAATATCGAGAATTTTTTACTTTTGTTATAATTATTGAATACAAAGAATTCATTTAAATATGTTTAAAAATGAATCCAAATGATTAAAACCTATACTAATCATACACAAATACCTACAAACTAAAATGATCTCTATGAAGATAGTTTATCAATGAAGAGTATGTTAGGTTAAGGAGCATGTGATCTAGCTATCAATCATGGAAGCTGAGACTCTATATGCTATATTCGTGTGTGCCATTAGTTTGTCTTCTTTCATGATGGGATATTTGTTAATTATTAATGTATGTAATTAAGGTCTCTTTCATGGTGGGGCATTTGTTAATTCTTAGTTTATGTAATTAAGTACACTATTAAAATTAAATATTTTAAAATAAATTAGTTATTAATAAAATTAAAAAAATACTACAAGCATCCTTAAAAACAGAAGTCCATTTTCGAAAGTAGAGCACATATCCATCTAATAATAAATTAATAAAAAAATAAAGTGACGGACATACATATAAGAAGCAACCCTTACACACAAGAGCTTTTGTATATGCATGTGTATCATAAGATTTCACCGAAAAACAATTATCATAGTACATGGGTTCATATCAAGGGTTTAAAAATAATTAAAATGTGATTCAATATATGGGTTCATATCAAGGGTTTAAAAATAATTAAAATGTGATTCAATATATTAGATGGTATTTATGGAGTGAGGGGTTGTTTAAATTAAAATAGGGGTATACATAAAGGGAGGTTCAACCAACTTACCTACCTTTTTTGGGGGTGGGGTAGAGGTGTGAGTGGAAAGTTAGCAATGTGAGAGATCTATGCTTATGAGTGTTTTTAATAGAAGTGAAGCATCTAAGGAAGGAGTATAGTGATATATCTTTAGTCCTTGTAACTTATAGAAATTTTTAATGAACTATGAAATTCTTTGATCAAATAATGAAAATGACCACAATTCAAATAGAGGGATCTAAAGATGAAATAGTCTTCTAATTCTTAAAGAATATGTTTGACTCGTTGATTGAAAGCTCAAGTAGCATATGGTAAACAACATTTCATAAAATAGATGCCATATACATATGTAAAATATTATGACCAACATACTAAGGGTWATAAAATGTTGTGAAAAAAAAAGTAACTGTGTCAATATTTGGTGAAAATAATGGGATATTGTTTTTGGAAAGATGTATTAGAAGAGAGTATTAACATTTAAATTTTGGAATGTACAAATGAAATTAGGGGTATTATTTAGTACCCCAGGAACACACGTGCTATGCCATAGGTTTATTGTGTGAACACCTTGTGCGTGTCATACATAGTGCGTATATGGAAACAATACCTAAATGTGCATATACGAATATGCTCCCTTGTATGTGCGTAGAATATATGTAGAATCACTTCCATATATATGCACATCTATATATGTGTATATGTAGAAATCATACATGTATGTGCATATATGAAATGACACATACACAAGTGATTTTGTATTTGTGCATAACATATATTTAGAATCACTTTAGTATATGCAATTCCATATATGCTCATATTATATGAAATAACATCTGGATATGTAACATCCATGTTTAATTCCCCAGCTTAGTAATGTATAATGTAGATATGGTATATGGCTATGGACCACATGATGTAATATGTGAACTTGTATATCCAAAATTGATAAATAAAAATGTGATGCTAGTTGCATATGGACATGGACAATGATATGGGGGTTGAGTTATCCACAAGAGAGGAGGGGTCTAAGGGGGTCTTATTCATGGGATTTAAATCCCAAATATTTTTATTGATTTATTATTGTTTTGAGTGAGCCTTCTATTTATTCCCTTGAGTGTAGGAGAGCCCAATCATTGAATACATGTAAGAGGGTGGGTGTGAGAAGTCACATCCCATAGTTATTGGGGGCATGGAGCTGAGTACAATCATCTTAGGAAAGAGTGTGAGTCAAGTAAGCAGGAAAAGGAGAGGAAATTTGTATGGGACGACATGTGAGTTTTTATAGACAATCTTATCCATGGGAATGAGGAGATAATAGAGGGGGAGAACATTGGAGCTTGGAGGAAACAATGGTGAAATTTTCAACAACTTTCGGGAGTTGTTGAAGGCTGAATAAGCAAGTTGCCAAGCTTGTAGAAGAGATAGGTTGTCAGGGTTGTAGAGTGAACTCCATGTGTGAGAGTTTTCACTGGA
Organism: Picea glauca; assembly: GCA_000966675.3. NCBI lineage: Eukaryota > Viridiplantae > Streptophyta > Pinopsida > Pinales > Pinaceae > Picea > Picea glauca. The sequence continues at coordinate 93,772 of JZKD02S1695330.1, read as the reverse complement.
GCAACAAGCTTGTTGTTGTTAGTTTTCTTGGTAGCTAACATCCCTGGGGTCCCCAACAGAGAGATTCCTGGCCAACCTGTGCTAAAAAACTTGATAAAATAATGGCACAACCTGAGGGACTACTTGCAGAGAAGGGGTACATTCCTTGGGTCGGGGAGGTTGAGAGAAAGAGAGTTGGAGGAGTTGGGATAGTTGTACGAAAAAAATAGTTGTTTTTTAGAATATTGAACTATGAGTGGAAAGTGGAGAGATACCCTCTTTTGTGGATTTCTAGCACCAACTCGGGGGTGGCTTGTTGTTGATATTTGTAACAACAAATCTATGGTTGGGTGGAATGTCCGTCCTCTATAGCTAGTTGCACAACTGTTATAAAAAGATAAGTGTTTTATCTTGTGTCTAAGTTACATTGATGGTTTATTTTGTTGTGCATTAACTCTATGTTTGATTTTATTTTATTTTTATTGTATGGGAGTAGATTAGTTGTATGCATGTTTTATTTAAAATTGTTGTTAATGTATCAGAATTTTTAGCATAATGCATAGTATTCAAATTAATGGTAGCATACTTGTTTATGGGTTTATTAGTGGGGACGTTACAGATTGGTATTAGAGCTCAAGGTTCAACACCGAGCTTGTATGGGCCAAGACCCGTGCAAATTTGGTAGAAGTTCATTGTTGTAGAGTTTCACCTATGACAAATTTGGGGAAAATTATGAAAACATAGTGAAATCCCCAAATTTATGAACAAATATGAGTCCAAATTGCCCTTAGAACCATCAAAGAGGATTAATTGCGTCAATTTGTAAGTTGCAGAGTTAAATTTGGCCTGGGAAGTTGGATTTTACATTCTAATGGTGACTGAAGAGTTAAACAATCAATGACCCAGATCTTTTTGACATTAAAAATCGACGACCAAGATTCATTTGTAGGATCTAGGAAGTTCGATAAAGTTTGTTGAGATCACTTTTATCTCGAAGATTGATGATCCAAATCCAACAAAATATTTGTGGGAAGAAGTTTTGTGGAGAAATACTCACAAGAAGAGATTGTGATGTCTTAACACTCCATAGGGAAATATCCACGAAGATGTTCCCAATAGGTTTGCAGGAGAATCTCAATAGTGTGCTATTTGAAAACCCGATGGTAAGAGTCTATGAGGAAAATTTCGATAGGCTTGTTGGTTGCAAGAAAAGATTAATAGTGTGATAATTGACAACCCAATGAGAAGAGTTCGTGAGGAAAAGCCCAATAGACTTGTGGTTTGCAGGTTGTGGGAAAATATTTATAACGTACTGTTTGACAACTTGATGGGAAGAGCCCATGAGGAAACTCCCAATGGGCTTGCAGGCTACAGGAAAATCTTAATGACATGTTATTTGACAACCCAATGGGAAGAGTTCGTAAGGAAAATCTTGATAGGATTACGGGTTGAGGGTTGTGGGAAAACCTTTATAATGTGTTATTTGACAACCCAATGGGAAAATTCATCGATGAAGAGTCTGATAGGTTTGCGGCTTGCAGTTTTCGAGAGAAACCTTTATAACATGCTATTTGACACTTTGATGGGAAGCGTCTACAAAGGAGAGCCCGACAGGATTGTGAAAGGTTTGATTGATGGACGATGGAGGAGAATGATGGATGATGACATGGACAAATCAAGGGATGACACATGGACTCAATAGATATGTGCCATGCCATGTCATCTGAATTGCCAAGGTCAGGTGCAAGTTAGATTAACAAACTGTTATAGTAGTAAATCATGCAATTTCTATGAAAATATTCAGATTTTGAAGGTCATCAACTTGCAGAGGCATTTTGAGGGCCTAAACAACATTTTTAGGTAGTCAAAATCGAGAGAACTATGTGTAAGAGATTTGCAACGAGATATTCTAAGCAAAAAATAGATCTAGTATGAGGAAGTTACAATTGAAATAGTACAAGGTATAAATTAGATACCAATTTACTTCCATAGTGCTTAACTATTTTCTCAGAAGTCAGTTTGGGACACAAGAGTAGTCTGTGGAAATCTCATGGACCATAGAAAACAACCATAGAACCACATTTGGAATATGGGTACCTAAAGTTGTAGAGGATGGAAGAGAAGACACCCGTAGCATAGAGGGATAAAAGTGATAAAACAATCTAAACTTTTGTAGATCATAACTATCATTTGAGAGCTCAAATTTGGGAAAATGAGAAATCAATGGCTCAAAGCAAGTATCTAGTGCTAGAAAAGTGGAAATATCCAATTCCCATGGTGGAAGGGATGATCACAGGGATGAAAAACATTCAAAGAGTGTGAACAGACATTATCATTCACCAGGGAAATCGACTAGAAGAGATCATGCATATTTAGGGCCAGAGTGTCCCCTGTAAGAATGTAGAGGAGAAGACTTGAGTCATATATTTTACAAGGTGAACTTAGGAAACTCAAGCCACCGAATTTTGATGGAGAACATAGAAAGGGAGAAGAGGTTGAAGCTTCATTGTTGGGAATGAGGTAATAGTTCCATTTGCATGATTACCCATCAAATGTAGAAACCATAATTGCAACCTACTACCTTCAAAGAAAAGAAGCCATGTGGTGGGATCAAATTAAGCAGGCCAAGCACCTTGATGAGAAGAAGGTCTCATGGAGAGAGTTAAAGGGATACTTCTAGCAGAAATATTTTTCAGAGAATTATTACGATAAGAAGATGAATGAGTTCTTTGGAATCAAATTGGGAAGCATGACAATGGAGGGATATGAGAGGATATTCTTTGAATTTCTTAAATATGTTGGATTCATAAAGTATGATAAGACTAAAATCCAAAGTTTTATGAGTGGGATACCTACTTTATACAATGATAAGATAAAGTATGATAACCCCATGACTTTGGAGAAGGCCATAAGGAAATTAAAACACCTTTATGAGCAAAGAAAGGGGAGACTAACTTTCCAAAAAACTTGGAATAACAAGATGAAGGGTAAGATGGAGAAAAGGAAGAAAGGTTTTAAGACACCTTTTCACTTAAAGAAATATCAAGCATATTAGCAAGGACAATCATCCTAGAGTGAACTTAGGATGGTAGAGTTTTTTGGGAAAATGCCAAGGTAGGGATTTCCCTCACAAAGGAGAAATGATGAGGACTTTTCAAAATATTTAGGAGGATGATATAATTGAAGACATGGGAAGAAGCATGCCAAGGATTTATGCAGCCTTGGACAACAAGAAAACAAAATACCAATCCCCCATGATTGAAATAGAAGGTAATATTGATAACCAACCCATAAAAATTTTAATTGATTATGGAGCTATCCATAGTTACATAGATCCTAACCTTGTTGAAATATTTCACTTGCAAAGAAGAAAGCATGGGAAATATTGGTTGGTTTAGATATCCACATGGGCTAAGAGAAGAATCAATGAGTTGGTTAAATATTGTTGAATAGAAATAAATGGACTTAACACAAAAGAAGATTTGAACATCAAACCACTTGGGTTGTATGACTGTTTAATTGGTATGGATTGATTGGAAAAAACCCATGTTGTCCTAGACTGCTACAACAAGAAACTCACATGTCTTGATGATGAAGGGTAGCAAGGGAAGGTTCAAGGTCTTCCAAGGATTGTATTTGTTAGAGAGATTTCAACCATGCAATTGAAGAAGATTTTTAGGAAGGTGTTAGTGATAAAAAATGCATTGGTATTTTTGGAGTGTTTTCTCATTTTTATTTAATACGCTCATTTATAAAGTTTTATGGCCAGTATATTAACACCCATGTCTTCATCAAAACTCCCATTGATCACTCTTGCCCAGAAACCCTTTGTTTTTTTTTTCCATGATCCGCATTACAAAAGCCTTGTTAAGTTTGCAAGAAATTTTAGTTTTTGTGCTTTTTCATATTTTCAAATAAAAAATCATATTTTATTTGTAAATATGGTGTGTGCTTAGAAAGACCTAGGTATTAAAGCTTATTCACAAAACCTATGTATTAACCAAAGTCAAACAGTCAATACATGAGTCACACAAGCCCGGTTTCTTACAATCCATTGCAGGGTTGAGGTCACATAAAAGTTTTAAGTCTATATCCTAAAACCCATACATTGAATTACATGCACATATGCCAAACTCCTCATTCCACTTGTCACACACCCCATTTGTTCAACACATCAAACCAATACAACCGCCGAGTCCATCTTTCAAATACCTGTCATCATCACAAGCCATACATGGGTTAGCATTAAGCCAAAACACTTAAGCACTACAATGTCCAAATGTCCAAAGCTGAGCCCATATGCCACACAATATACCAAACTAATTCACATGCCACACAACTTCATTAAATCCTTAGGTTGATACATCAAGGATTATTGAGTGTTTAATGGACGAGAAAGATGTTATAGGGTTTGTCAAACGAGATGAATTTGAACAACTTTCACCACCGATGCTCGAGCGTGTCAAAGGGCCCTATGAGAAGGTTTTGATTGAAGCAGAAGTTATTGTAGATAAGATTCATGTGGTTGAAGTTGTTGGATCGGGTTATCATATTCCTGCAATATCCAAAATATTGACTGAGACTTTTGGAAAGAAACCGAGGTGGACTATGAATACAAGTGAGTGGGTGGCTCGAGAATGTGCTCTTCAGTGTGCTATTCTTAGTTCGACATTCAAAGTGTGTGAATTCAAGGTTCAAGAGAGTTTTCCATTTTCTATTGTTTTGGTCTGGAAGGGATCTGCTTCAGCATATAAAGATGTAAGTTCAGAGAAATAACAAATGACAAATTATGTTCCTCAAAGGAAACACACTGCCAAGTACAAAGGTTTTAACATTCTTTAGGCCTGGGGCCCTCACAGTAGACATTTTATATGCAGAGGTGATGATGCACCAAGAGCAGTGTTCCCCAATATTGTTGGTCATCCCTGACACACTAGATTTATGGTTGGCATGGGCTAGAAATATGCCTATGTGAGTGACGAGGCTCAGTCAAAAAGAGGTATCCTTACATTGAAATATCCTATTGAGCATGATATTGTTAGAAACTGGGATGACATGGATAAGATTTGGCATCACACATTATACAATGAGCTTTGAGTTGCTCCAGTAGAACATCCTATACTTCTTCCTGAAGCTCCCCTAAATCCCATGGAAAACAGAGAGAAGATGGCTCAGATCAGGTTTGAAACTTTTAATGTGCCTGCTATGTATGTTTCCATTCAGGCAGTTCTGTCTTTGTATGCAAATGGTTGTACAACTGGTATTGTGCTAGATTCTGGGGATGGTGTTAGTCACACTGTGATAATTTATGAAGGATATGACCTGCCTCATTCTATACTTAGATTGGATCTTACCGAGAGAAATTTTCCAGATGCATTAATGAAGTCTTGACAGAGAGAGGGTATTCATTCACCACCACTGCAGAGCATGAAATTGTCCATGATGTGAAGGAGAAGCTTTCATATGTGGCACTTGACTATGAACAAGAACTTGAGACAGCTAAAAGCAGTTATGTGCTTTCGGTGGCTTAGGCAGGCTTTCACGACTGTCTTTAGCCACTGAAAGCAAGGCTTTCGGTGGCTTATAGGTTAAAATTTTGGTTCTTTAGCCACTGAAAGCACAAAGAAGGGCAGAGTGGTGTTCTTTTTGCATAGATCTCGGTTTGGTCTTTTCAAAGAGCATGAGGATGGTTTCTAAGTTAAGAATATGATTAAAGGGATTTGTTTTAGTGTTCTATTCTAGTCTTTTGAGACAGATGTTGAGGCAAGAAGATAAAGGAGTTTTCCTATTTTTGGTCAAAGATATTATAATTTATTAAAAGGATATTTCCATGATGAGACAATTAGCTTCCAGATGTCAATTGAATATTCTAGAAGGCATAGTCATCATCCAACATATAAGAGAAGTTGTCAAAGACTTAGTATTAGGATATGGTTTGACTCCCTTTATATAGGATATGTTCCTATTATTTTGGTATTTAGTTTTATATTATGCTATCTTTAGTATTATCGATCCTTCTTGATAGGATCTCATTTGTATATTGAAAAGAATATAAAGATAAGAATATTTGAAGGATCGAGAGGTTCGAGTCTGGATAGAGAGACCTTAATGCTATTGTAATAGACTTTCAAATATATAATAAAGATCACAATTTTCTTTCATTATTGATGTCAGATTTCCATTACCTTTCTCTTTATGTACTTTGATTCAAGTTTGTTTTAACTACTAATGACTGTTATCTCATTTTGTTAGTTCATAAGATTTATTTAATAGTAATCTACACTATCTTATTTGACCCATCACATGTGTGTTCTGGTTAATAAGAATAGCTTTCTTCATCCACCAGTTTTGCTACCTATCTGATCATTAATTCTTGAAAGCATTGTCTCATTTGGTTATATACATTTGACTATCTTGATACCATCCAGTAGGTCAGTTATCGCATTTGATCCACACATAAATACAAAAACAACCACACTTTAAGTTACCAGGCTTCTTCAAGATACAACCTGAGAAGGACTCCTAGAGAGATAACAAATTGTCGTCGTTGTCGAGGAGAGGAGATTGAAGCTCAGCTTCCTTGGGAGACGACAAGATACAACTTTGATGATAGACAAAGTCTGGACATATTTTAGGTTGTAATCATCTTTCTTGTGACTCCATGAAGGACAAATTCAGTAGCAACTCCATTTTTCAGAAATTTGTCGGTGACTCCACTGGTATGAAATGAACAAGAGGTATGCATTTTGCAATTTCTCAAATATTTATGGTTACCCTCATCCAATACCTAGTAGAGATGAATGGGAAAAAATTCTTCCCAGATTTCGAGGAGAAGAGTGGGAAGTTCCAGTTGAACACTTGATGGATTTTCACGACTTTATTCATCGGCTTGAAATTATACATGACGATGTTCAAATTAAGATTTTCAGATATTCATTGGAGGGAGCAGCCCTTGATTGGTGCCGATCTCTTCCAGCTTTAAGTATTCACTCATTAGAAAGTTTTCATGATGCTTTTCATTTGTTTTGTAAAGATGAATTTCCAGCTGAAAGTCTCTTTGAAGATTGCTATGATGAATTTGAGAAGCAAGTTCAGCAGGAGGTAGTTCATTCTTCTTTTTCTAAAGATTAAAATTATTTTGTTGAGGAAGAGTTTCTTGATACAATTAATTATGATAATTGCATGGCTGTAGATGCATCAGGCCTTGTCTCTGATGCACCTGTTGCCTTTGATTTGTATGAAGAAATAGTTATAGAAGAAGAAATTACTGAATTTTTTCAAGAGTTTGCCTACAATATGTTCTCACTCATAAGTGAAGAGAAGGATCTGAAGATTGTATGTTCTTCTTTGCAAGATGCAGAGGTTTTTTGTTCTCTGATTTTTGATAATTATGAAGAGGAAGAAGAACATATTTTTACAGCAAATGATATTTACTTGAGTAGTAGCCAACCAATATATAACACATTTCATGAACAAAAGATTGATATCATTTATGAAGAAGATATCAAACAAGAAGGGGTTAGTAGTCAAATCAACTCACTGCTATTTTCAAAATTGCAGAAACCTGTTTATGAGCAGATCCATATATCATAAGGAGAAGAAAGGCTTGAGCAACAAGCAGAGTTAACTTTTTTCTATGATCTGGTATCCGTTTATATGGAGTTATGTTTTTCAGAAGTCTTCAGTTGTGCAATCTTTGGAATCAAAGCGAATGATGATTGTAAGTATGCTCTGCAAGTTGAAATTTTGTTGCACGACATGAAGTGTTCTTTGACATTTATCTGCATGCAAAGATATTTTGTAAACAGTTTGATGCTATCATGGCTTCATTGGAATCATGATGTTACATGATGAACATGTTTCAACTGGTTAAGAGTAGGAATAGGTAGAGAATAAGCTCGCCATCAAGCATGGTTGTAGATTCTTTTTAGTTTGCAGCAGTGAATTTGCATTTAGAGTTCGGATAAAGATTGTAGAGATCTAGTGACGACATTAAATGACCCCATAGCCCAATGGACTAGACACAATACAAATTGTGGATGATTGTTGAGCAGGTTACAGGATTTTCAAGTTAAATGGACAGGCACAGGTCTGCTTGTTCTTGAAACCTTATAGGCAGGCTACAGGTTTGCAGGGAATCAGTTGTGAAGGCTAGATGACTCCATAGCCCAATACTAAATGCCAGATGACTCCATGACCAATGGTAAAGGCGACTGAAACTACTAGGTTATTGGAAACCTCACAGGGAGGTCTCCATCCCAGTTGGAGCCAGATGTTAGTGATAAAAGATGCACTGGTATTTTTGGAGTGTTTTCTCATTTTTATTTAATACACTCATTTCTAAAGTTTTTTGGCCAGTATCTTAAAACCCGGGTCTTCATCAAAAATCCCATTGATCACTCTTTCCCAGAAACCCTTTGGTTTCTTTTTCCATGACTTGCATTACAAAATCCTTGTTAAGTTTGCCAGAAATTTTAGTTTTTGTGATTTTTCATATTTTCAAATAAAAAATCATATTTTATTTGTAAATATGGTGTGTTCTTAGCAAGACCTAGGTATTAAATCTTATTCACCAAACCTATGTATTTACCAAAGTCAAACAGTCAATGCATGATCCACACAAGCCCGATTTCTTACAATCCATTGCAGGGTCGAGGTCACATAAAAGTTTTAATTCTATATCGTAAAATCCATACATTGAATTACATGCACATATGCCAAACTCCTCATTCCACTTGTCACACACCCCATTTGTTTAACACATCAAACCAATACAAGCACTAAGTCCATCTTTCAAATACTTGTCATCGTCACAATCCATACATGGGTTAGCATTAAGCCAAAACACTTAAGCACTACAGTGTCCAAATGTCCAAAGTCGAGCCCATATGCCCCGCAATATACCAAACTAATTCACATGCCACACAACTACATTAAATACTCAGGTCGATACATCAAGTCTTATTGAGTGTTTAATGGACAAGAAATATGTTAGAGAGTTTATCAAATGGGATGAATTTTAACATATTGCACCACCAATGCTCGAGCATGTCAAAGGGCCCTGCGAGCAGGTTTTGATTGGCGCAGGAGTTACTGTAGATAAGATTCATGTGGTTGAAGTTCTTGGCTCAGGTTCTCGTATTCCTGCAATATCCAAAATATTGACTGAGACTTTTGGAAATAAACCGAGGCAGACTATGAATACAAGTGAGTGGGTGGCTCGAGAATGTGCTCTTCAGTGTGTTATTCTTAGTCCAACATTCAAAGTGTGCAAATTCAAGGTTCAAGAGAGTTTTCCATTTTCTATTGTTTTGGTCTGGAAGGGATCTTCTTTGACGTTTGGATATGTAAGTTCAGAGCAACAACAAATGACAAATTGTGTTCCTCAAAGGAAACACACTGCCAAGTACAAAGGTTTTAACATTCTTTAGGCTTGGGGACTTCACAGTAGACATTTTATATGCAGAGGTGATGATGCACCAAGAGAAGTGTTCCCGAGTATCGTTGGTCATCCCTGACACACTGGAGTTATGGTTGGCATGGGCCATAAATATGCCTATGTGAGTGATGAGGCTCAGTCAAAAAGAGGTATCCTTACATTGAAACATGCTATTGAGAATGATATTGTTAGCAACTGGGATGACATGGAGAATATTTGGCATCACACATTCTACAATGAGCTTCGAGTTGCTACAGTAGAACATCCTATACTTATTACTGAAGCTCCCCTAAATCCCAAGGAAAACAGAGAGAAGATGACTCAGATCATGTTTGAAACTTTTAATGTGCATGCTATGTATGTTTCCATTCAGGCAATTCTGTCTTTGCATGCAAATGGTCGTACAACTGGTATTGTGCTAGATTCTGGGGATGGTGTTAGTCACACAATGCCAATTTATGAAGGATATGCCTTGCCTCATGCTATACTTAGATTGGATCTTTCCAAGTGAAATTTGACAGATGCATTAATGAAGTCTTGACAGAGAGAGGGTATTCATTCACCACCACTACAGAGCGTGAAATTGTCCATGATGTGATGGAGAAGCTTGCATATGTGGAACTTGACTATGAACAGGAGCTTGAGACAGCTAAAAGCAGTTCTGTGCTTTCGGTGTCTCAGGCAGGATTTCACAGCTATCTTTAGCCACCGAAAGCTTTGCTTTCGGTGGCTTGCAGGTTAAATTTTTGGCTCTTTAGCCACCGAAAACATAGAGAAGGGCAGAGTGGTGTTATTTTTGCATAGATATTAGTTTGGTATTTTCAAAGAGCACGAGGATGGTTTCTAAGTTAAGAATATGATTAAAGGGATCTTTTTTAGTGTTCTATTCCAGTCTTTTGAGATAGATGTTGAGGCAAGAAGATAAAGGAGTTTTCCTATTTTTGGTCAAAGATATTATAAGTTGTTAAAAGGAGATTTCCAAGATGAGACGATTAACTTCCAAAAGTCAATTGAAAATTCTAGAAGGCATAGTCATCATCCAACATACAGGAGTAGCTGTCAAAGACTTAGTATTAGGATATGGTTTGACACCCTTTATATAGGATCTATTCCTATTATTTTGGTATTTAGTTTTATATTATGTTATCTTTAGTATTCTTGATCATTCTTGATAGGATCTCATTTGTATATTGAAAAGGCTATAAATCCAAGAATATTTGAAGGACTGAGAGGTTCGAGTCTGGATAGAGAGACCTTAATGCTATTTTAATAGACTTTCAGATATATAATATAGATCACAATTTTATTTCATTATTGATGTCAGATTGCCATTACCTTTCTCTTTTTGTACTTTGATTCAAGTTTGTTTTAACTGCTAATGACTGTTATCTCATTTTGTCAGTTCATAAGATTGATTTAATAGTAATCTACACTATCTTATTTGACCCATCACATGTGTGTTCTGGTTAATAAGAATAGCTTTCTTCATCCACCAGTTTTGCTACCTATCTGATCATTAATTCTTGAAAGCATTGTCTCATTTGGTTATATACATTTGACTGTCTTGATACCATCCAGTAGGTCAGTTATCCCATTTGATCCACACATAAATACAAAAAAAACCACACTTTAAGTTACCATGCTTCTTCAAGATACAACTTGAGAAGGACTCCTAGAGAGATAACAGAAGGGATGCTATATTTTTGTAGCCCATATGGAAGACCAAAAAAAAGATAAAATGCCAAGTTTTGAAGACCATCTGATCTTGAAATATTTTGAATATGTATTTTGGGAAATTCTAGGGTTTCCATCAAAGAGACACATTGATTTCTTCATTGATTTGGTGCCAGGAGATGCCCCACTGTCCAAGAATCCTTATAGGATGGGCACACCAGAGTTGAAGGAGTTGTAGATGCATCTTGAAGAACTATTAAAGAAAGGATGTATACAAACAAGTTTGTTACATTGGGATGCCACAACGCTCTTTGTGAAAAATAAGGATGGGACCCCAAGGTTGTGAATTGATTTTAGACAATTGAATAAGGTCACCATAAAGAACAAATATCATTTGTTGAGGATTGATGATCTATTTGTTTAGTGGAAACATGCAAGACTATTTTCCAATATTGACTTGAGGTCCAACTATAATCAAGTGAGAATAAGGGAAGGACATATCAACAAGACAACATTCATGACAAGATATGGACATTATGAGTTTGTTGTGGTGCCATTTGGGATATCAAATGAACCGGTTGTTTTCATGTGTATGATGAATGGATTTTTCATGGAATATCTATACATGTTTGTAATTGTTTTCTTGGATGATATACTCATCTACTCAAAGATATAGGAGGAACATGAACAACATTTAAGGATGGTGCTACAAGTTTTGAGAGAACATCCATTGTATGTCAAGTTAAGTAAGTGCATTTTTTTTTATCAAAGGAATATTCATTACTTGGGTCATATTATTTCGGCAGATGGGATAACAGTTGATCCCTGAGAAGATAGAGGCCATTAGAGGATGGCCAGTGCCAAGAAATGTTACATAAGTCAAATCATTTATGGGACTTGTAGGTTATTACCAAAGATTCATAAAATGTTTTTCAAAGATTTCAAGCCCAATTATTTTTTTGCAAAAGAATGAAGTGGAATTTGAATGGACTTTCAAATGTGAAGAGAGTTTTCAATGACTAAATGACATTTTGACAAGTGTGCCAATCTTGAATATTGCGGACCCAGATGAAGATTTGGTTGTGTGCACTAACGCATGCAAGGAGCTACTTGGTGGAGTCCTCACACAAAATGAACTTGTGGTATGCTACGAGTCAAGAAAATTGAAAGAATATGAGAGGAATTATGCCACACATGATTTAGAAATGACAACCATTATTCACGCATTAAAAATAGGTTATCTCATGGGAAGAAAATTTGAACTAAGGAAAAACCATTGTGGTCTGAAACATTTGTTTGGACAACCAACACTAAATATGAAGAAAACTAGATGGTTGGAATTCCTTAGTGAGCATGACTTTGATATAAAACATATCAAGGGAAAAGGTAACCAAGTGGTTGATGCACTCAATAGGAGAGTGCACGAGATTCATGCTACAACCATTAGCGTGTACAAGTCTGATTTAGAAGATATAATTGTAGAGGCTACAAATTTAGATCAACACTATTTGCAAATAAAATAAACATTACAACAAGGATATTTTTAGCAGAAATTTAAAGATTTTGATTGAAAGAAGATGGAGTCATCATGCATAAGAGAAAGTTATATGTGACAAACTCCATAGAGATGAAAAATACAATGTTGAGAGAAATGCACAATCTGTCATATGTTGAGCACCTAGGATATCAAAAATCAATTTCATCTGTAAGAAGTCAATATCTTTGGATAGAAATGAAGAAAGAGGTCGTTGATTACATAGCCAGATGCCTAGAATGTCAAAAGGTAAAGGAAGATCATAGACATCCAGTTGGAATGCTATAACCATTTCCCATTCTTGAGTGAAAATGAGAAGTTGTTACAGTTGATTTTATTTCTAAGCTACCCAAAATAATGAAGCAACATGATTCCATCATGGTAGTGGTGGATAAATTAACTAAGGCTACACATTTTATTCCAATGAAGACAACTCACAAGATAGCCAACATCATATAAATTTACATGAAGGAAATTTTTAGGCTACATGGAGTTCCCAAGGCAATTGTTTCAGACAAAGATCCCATGTTCACATCAAATTTATGGAAGGGGTTGTTTAAAGGATTTGGGACAAATTAAAATTTGAATACAACATATCACACAGAGTCATATGGGAAAATAGAGAGGACTAACATGATAATTGAGGACATGCTAAGTGTTAGGATATTTAGACACTTAGGAGTTAGTTAAGATCTACTTGGTCTAATATGTCGTTAGGTAAAAGTGTGTTTCTTTAGTATGCATTAGTATGCATTTGTAGTTAGAAAATCCGATGGTCACGATATGTTCCCAGCATAGAGTGATCCGACGATTCATACTCTCCTTGATCTTAATGGCCATTGATCCATGGCTTAGCACCTGATTGGTCCATGATCTCTATTTAAAGAGCATGGAGGGTCATTTTCCGATGATCGATTGTGAGAAAATCTCTTGTAAAATCTCTCTGTAATCTTTTTCTTTGCATTAATAAACTGCTCCAAGTGACCGTGTTGGATGGGGCCGTGGATGTTTCCCCGTAGGGGTTTTACCATGTGAAAACATCAGTGTGTTGATATTTGATCTAGTTATGTGAGTGGTTACTAAAGGTGTTCATCCTCTGTTGGAATACCTGTGTTGTCGAACATGGTATCAGAGCCTATTTGAAGACCCACTCCTGTTGTAGATCGAGATCGCAAAGCTAAGTTTCCTCATCCCCATTTTATGGTATTTTCGTACATTTATGGGCTGACAGGACTGTTCCATTGAATCCAGAGCACTCGTTTCATTTAGTAACACTTTTTGTTTCACTCGAAAAGGTTTTCATTTGCCAAAGATACGACCATTAAAGTCAGATCCGAAGGTATAAAGCCTGAATACACATTTTTTAAATTTCTGCAAAGTTTTATTTTGATTTTATTTCGGTTTGTATTTTTTATTTCTAAGTTGATACTCTTTTAGATATGCATATGCTCTTTGCCCTGTGCCCTGTGCGATCTCGGAATATCAGAAACAGATAGGAAAAGGTGCATCTTTCAGGTAAGCTAACCGAGATCTAACCCTTGTTATCATCGAGAAGCGAATTTTTTTTCTTGTGTGAAAAGAGTTCTTTTTAGCATGCTCTCCAAAAAAAACAACAAAAATTATCCTTTTGAACATTACAATATGTTTTGCTAGACCATTTGGTTAAAACTTGCCTTATTAAGTAAGAGGTCTTGAGTTCAAGTCTCTCTTTTGTTACTTTTTTTGAAAAAGTTCATG
>JZKD02S1695330.1:18216-77905 GCA_000966675.3 Picea glauca | reverse complement strand
ATTCTGAAGATGTCAAAGGTTACAGACTTCTTCAATCACATTGTAATGAAATTATTCTTAGAAGAGATGTTAAATTTGATGAAAATCTCTTGGCCTGCGAGCCATCTTCAACGATCGTGCCTTCTTCGGCCTACGAGCCATATTCGGCATTTGTGCCTTCTTATGATATGGTTTCTTCTTTAGATGATGAAAGTGAGGATGAAAATCCACCTCTGCCTGCTCACCCTCCTCCAGATGAGTCCTTGAACTTGAACTAGCACCAGCTCCACCGCTTCCTAGATTGGTCCGTTCAACACGAGAAGCAGCTGGTGATCTTGTCGGTGATCCTTCAGATTAGTGTCAGACACCTTCATAGTTCCAGCAAGCCTCTTCTCTTTTGGCTCAAGTTTCAGAAACTCATGATCCAGAGACATTTGAAGAAGCTTCAGGTCATCCATATTGGGATACAACAATGAATGAAGAGTATCGTTCTTTAATGGAAAATGATACTTGGGATCTTGTACCTCTTCCAAAAGGAAGAAAACTTGTTAGATGCAAATGGGTCTATAGAACTAATTATGCATCATATGGAAGTGTTGAAAGACACAAGGCTCGGTTATTTGCCAAAGTATTTTCCCAAGTTGAAGGAATTGACTATAATGAAACCTTTGCCCCTATAGAAAAAATGAATTCCATCCGCCTTGTTCTTTCCCTTGCTACCTCACATAAATGGGAGGTCCATCAGATGGATGTTAAATCCGCTTTCTTGCACGGATATTTGCAAGAAGAAATCTACATGGAACAACCTCCTAGCTATGTCTAGAATGACTCTAGCCTTGTTTGTCGCCTCAAGAAATATCTTTATGGTCTCAAGCAAGCTCCCTGAGCTTGGTATGCCAAAATGGATAGATTTATTATTGCCACTGGATTCTCTAGATGCCATTCTGATCCTAATGTCTATACCAAGAAAGTAGGAAGCCATATCATAATCCTTTTCCTTTATGTTGATGACCTTATCATTACTGGTAGTGACTCAAAACTTTTAAACCATGTGAAAACCAACCTTAAGAAGAAATTTGAAATGTCAGAATTAGGTTTTTTGCACTATTTCCTTGGCCTCCAAGTTTTGCAAACCAATGAAGGAATTTTTATTTCCCAGTCTAAGTAAGCTTGTGACCTTCTTCGTTGCTTTCACATGGATGATTGTAAACCAACCCCTTCTCCCTTCTAGTCTGGAGTCAAGCTTTCTACCACCTGTACTTCTCCTGAAGTTGATGCCACCCTGTACCGTCAGTTAGTTGGTAGCCTCTTATACTTGACTCATACCTGTCCTGATCTTTCCTTTGTTGTTGGTCTTATTTCTCGATATATGCAAACACCCCATGAAAGCTATTGGAAAGCAGCTAAAAGGATACTTCTCTATGTTCGTGGTACAGTTCAGTTTGAGATACATTACAGTTCAGGGGGGACTCCTTTATTGGTTGGTTTCACTGATTCAGATTGGTTCGATGACCCTGATGATCGGAAATATACTACAGGTTATGTTTTCAGCCTTGGTTCAGGACCTGTCACTTGGGCCTGTAAGAAACAATAGTCTATTTCACTTTCTTCAGTAGAAGCAGAATACCAAGCAACGATAAATGCTAGTTAGGAATCCCTATGGATTTGAAAGATCATTTCAGAGTTTGGATTCCAGCACCAGCATCCGACCAACCTTTGGTGTGACAATCAGAGTGCCATCAAGCTCGCCAAATACCCAATTCAACATCAGTGTAGCAAACACATCGAGCTACACATGCACTTCATCAGAAATCTAATTCATGATCAAGTTATTGAAGTGCTCTTTTTCCCTATAGAAGATCAAGTTGCAGATATTTTCACAAAGTCTCTTACAGAAGAAAAGTTTTCCAAACTTCTATCTATGTTAGGAGTTTAGGAAGTTGTCATTAAGGGGGAATAGGCTCTAATGCCTCCTTCCTTCTCCTATTGTGTCACTATTGTAAATCCTTTAATCCTATCCCAAGTTGTTATTAAGGGGGGATGTTAGGATATTTAGACACTTAGGAGTTAGTTAAGATCTACTTGGTCTAATATGTCATTAGGTAAAAGTGTGTTTCTTAGTGTGTTTCTTTAGTATGCATTAGTATGCATTTGTAGTTAGGAAATCCGACGGTCACGATATGTTCCCGACATAGAGTGATCCGACGGTTCATACTCTCTGCGATCTTAATGACCATTGATTCGTGGCTTAACACTCGATTGGTCCATGATATCTATTTAAAGAGCATGGAGGGTCATTTGTCGATGATCGATTGTGAGAAAATATCTTGTAAAATCTCTCTGTAATATTTTTCTTTGCATTAATAAACTGCTCCAAGTGGTTGCGTTGGCTGGGGCTGTGGATGTTTCCCCGTAGGGGTTTTACCACGTGAAAACATAGGTCTGTTGATATTTGATCTGGTTATGTGAGTGGTTACTGAAGGTGTTTGTCCTCTGTTGGAATACCTGTGTTGTCGAACACTAAGAATGTATGCAATGGACCAACCATCCAAGTGGGAAGACTATATCCATTTAGTCAAATTTTCTTACAGTAATGGGTATGAAGCATCATTGAAGATGAGCCCATTTGAGGCCTTGTATGGAAGAAAATGAAACACTCTAGCAATTCATGATAACCTAGCAGATTGAGTAGTTATTGGGCCATATTTTCTAAAGGAAATGAAAGAGTAGATGATAAAGATCAAGAATAATTTAAATGTTGACCAGGATGGGAAAAAGAGTTATGCAAACAAGAAAAAAACTTACAGATATTTTAAAGTGGGTGAGTATGCGTTTTTAAAAGTAAAAGAGAAAAGAAGCTCGCTAAGTTTGGGATGTTTCCCAGAGTTGACAGCGAGATACTATGGCCCTTTTGAAGTATCGGGTAAAATAGGCCCAGTTGCATACATGCTAGCATTTCTTCATCCATGAGAGTTCATAATGTATTTCTCAACTAATGCACCATTTCTTAACTTCTTCACCTATCCTAAGTTCCCCTTCATATTCTAGTAGCTTTGGTTTTCTATTGCAATGATCCATGTCCTTCCTCTCTTTGTGTTTTTTTTTTCATAGCTCAATATCCACTTCAATATTGACTCGATTATGATGTGTTAGAGCTACTATCCTTAGTGGATTTTTCTTCGTTTTTTGTATCCTTGGAACTCTCTTCTTTTGAGGTTTCCTTGTCACAAGAGGAATCCATTGCAGATTCAAGCTATTCTCTTCTTGTCTTTCTCCTTTTCTTATTATTAGTCACTTTCCTTTTGTTTTTACATTTTCCTAGATTTTCTTTATTTGTCAAGGTTTCCTCGTCATAAAAGGAATTTGTTGAAGAATCAAATTGTTTCCTTTTTATGTTATTCCTTTTATTTATTTTTTGTAAGTAAGTTTTCTATAAAAATCCTTTCAGAATAAAAAATTACAGCATTGATTGTTTATCCTAGACTGTAATTACCAAATTTCCTCGTGGGGAAACCAATTCATCCAGCTTCCCAGTTCCCAAACCATTGTTTCAAAAACCATTCATAAGACATCATTAAGCATATGGAGTGAAATCACCCCATGGGGAAACTGATTCACCCATAGTACTATACCCTCTAAGACTGATATAAGACAAACATAGAAAATTATAACTAAAAGTGACAAGTGGAAAAATATATTCAAAACAACCAACCGACCATGCAGACGGACACATGTGTTGCTCAAGTTGTGGGCTTGTAACATGGCGTCGTGTGAAAGGGAGTTGCCTTGAGCATTGGAGCCATGTATGGTGTTGCATCCTCCACCAGAGACCTATGCGGAGATGGGACCAGTATTGGTTGTTTGTCCCCTGGTGCAATTGGTGCTGCTTCTGAGGGGTGGAATGAACCATGCAACGCTGAGAGCATCTGAATGATTTGTGTCCCCTTCCTATCCAAGAATTCTAATAAAAAATGTAGGTCATCCACTTCTTTACACACTTCGAACACTAGGCCTTGTAGAATTGCAAGGTCGTCTTGTACCTTTGTGCAAGTAGAAAAGTCTAAGCAAGAGTGGGTATTATTCTAATGTTTTCCATGGTCGTCGGTGAAACCTTTGTGTGGATATTTGAACAGTGGTGATTGCATTGGTGAAGGTGCAGGAGTAGAGTTCTCAAGAGAATTGGGAGGAGCGAACGGGGTGGGATGCGAAGAGGAGTCTAGGTCTGGTATTGGCCCTGGTTTGAAGCCCATTGAATTCCCTAGGAGGTCGAACCATTCAATTCTACAAGCATAGGACGAGGAGAGAGGCGTGAGCCCACATAGACTATGGGTGGACTACTCCGAAGAGGCTGGCGAGGAGGGTGATGAGCTATGCGAGGGTGCAGGGGTAGGGGCATGAGGGGGTCAAATTTCCAAGAGCGGTCAGTTTTGTTGCCAATTTGAACCACGTTTGGACTTCCCTCATAGTCTCGGCGTGGCTAGAGCAGAGCAGAGGTAAGAAGGCACAAGGAAAAGGTGAGGAAAGCCGAAGAGCACCAGAGGAGGGCGCAAACCATGAGATGGCGCTGACAGAGTAGAATGGAGATGGAGACGATGTTGGTGAGCTCCATGGTTTGAATACCACTCAGAGGGGAGGACATACACATGCAGAGGTGACTAGAGTAATGGCGGATCCATCGAATGAACGAGAGGCCAAAGCAGAGTGCACTAGGATTAATGGCGCTCTGGTAACAATGAATAAGATTGAAGTTCATGGTGTTGGAGGTAGGGAGGGGCACGCGCCTATCACGTGGCTGTTGCCTCATTAGAATTCACCATTCCCATCCTTGCGACACTTGTCCTTCACTAACACCCCATCCGGGGGATATTCTTCCTTTTATTATTATTAATCACTTTATTTAATTTTTTATACTCTTATTATTCTTATATTTTTACAACTTTTGGAATTTTGTTTCAACTTATTAGATTTTGTTTTTTAAGTCTTCTGTTCCTTGTTACTCTTAGTTTTATTAAGTGAGGACGTTATAAATTCATTTTTTTAACTATTTTTTTTCCCAAACTATTTTCCTTCATAGAATTTACCTTTCCTTTAATTTTATTTTGTAAACCTTTAATTTGATGTCTCATACTTGTTATCTATTATGACATTTCATCTGGATATTCCTTTTTCCAAAACTACTTTCCTTCATAGAATTTACCTTTTCTTTTAATTTAATTTTATTTATTATGACATTTTCTAAAAAAAAACCCAATTCTATTATATTTTAATTATGGAATAAAATTTTTAATGATAAAATTCATTTAATAACATGCATTTCCAATAATGAATTTAATCAATTTAGGTTTGACTACATCATGTGAATATTAATTTAATCTACTTTCAAAGAAATCTTTAAATATGGCCTTGGTTTTGCATTTATATTGTTTTTTAACGTATTAATAATGTAGATACCATAAATTGTGGAGTTTCAATTGAATTTAGCTCGGGTGGTTGGGAGGAATGTTGTTATCCTCTCCACCGAGTTTATATTCTCGTAAGTGCCATGTTGAACTTATAACAAGTATATTGTTGTAATTGCTTTGAAAATTATTTCCATACCATCTAGTAAATATGCTCTGTGAAATGAAAGTGAAGCCCAATATGCAATGCACACTAATACAATGGTGAAAATTGAGATCACAAGGATTGGACTTTAACCCGATATGCAATGCACACTAATACAATCACTTGGATAGGGATTTAATCTTGTGGTTGATTCCCACGATATGTCATACATTCTTGATTTTTGTGTACATGGTAAACCCTTCATGTGCTCAACATGGTAAACTATCCTCATGTACAATGTGATGGTGTGGAGAGGCGCTTTATACAACCCAACATATGAGAGATGTGTAATTCCTTCCATGCTCAACATGGAGTTGACACGTAGCATTTTAAAAATAATAATTACAAAAAAATATTTCAATGTCGAACATAAATAAAATATTTCAACATTATATATGATGTTGATGGTGGTGGTTAAGGTCCTCATCATTATATATTATGATGATGATGTTTAACATCCACTGAGACCAACTGGTTTATCATACCTTAAAAAGGCAAGAGATTACTTTGATTTCTTTAAAATTGTATTTATGTGCTCAAAAAACATTGAGAGAACTGTTCCAAGATCACCATAGTTTTGATGACTTAAAAGGCAAGAGATTACTTTGATTTC
Organism: Picea glauca; assembly: GCA_000966675.3. NCBI lineage: Eukaryota > Viridiplantae > Streptophyta > Pinopsida > Pinales > Pinaceae > Picea > Picea glauca. The sequence continues at coordinate 71,709 of JZKD02S1695330.1, read as the reverse complement.
TTTAAAATTGTATTTATGTGCTCAAAAAACATTGAGAGAAGTGTTCCAAGATCACCATAGTTTTGATGACTTAGGAGGTTAGGAAGGTTTGTATTGTGGAAAATATTTTGAAATTGGAATCTAATTTGGGAATAGTTAGGACAATCTAAGAGGAAACACTTTTCATCTTCAACCCTCTTGGTGTTACAAAAATGGAAGATTCTTTCATCCCACGGTGTTTTGGGAATTGTCTAATGTCCAATTTCACTATGTAGCTCGTGAGAATTTGTTCTTATTTTAGCAATGTTGATTTTCTTCTTTGCACTTCTAAAAACTAAGAGGTACTTTTGATCTTCTAAATTAGGGTTGACCACCTCCTTGTAGTATCTTAGTTTCCTTTTATCCTCTAATTCTTTATCACACCACATATTCTCCTTAAATTTAGAATTGATAATATTTGTAATATTATCGATATTCTTCACAATGGATTCTTCTTGTATTCCCCAATGATTTAGCCAAGATTTGACATCTTTATGCCATCCCCACTTGAGCCGATGGTTGTTTTCACTAGAGTTTGAAGCAATTTTGGGGAGCCTCTTATCGTCCATGTTGTTTATATTGTTCTTGTAAGGTAGATATCTAATCATAGTAATGCTCTCGATGAGGGAAAATATCATTTCTATGAGGAGGATAAGATAGGATGTATTGCACTTAATTTTGATATTATAAGTTATAAAATTATTTTGTATTTGTTCTATCTTTCTCCAAGATTCTCTAGAGCTACTACAACCCCAAAATTCACATCCATTTAAGATAACCAGAGTGACGAGAGTGTGAAAGAGGAATTTTTTCTTATCCAAAAGCCAAAGGTCTATTGATTTACAATTGTTTTCGAGCCCATAATAAGTTTTCCACCCTCCATTTATCCTTTTCTCAATGCTATAGTTCCAATTGAGCTTGTGTTGAATATCAATTCCAAGGTATTTGTATGAAGGCACTTCCTCCAAGCTATTGGTGTCATATACAAAAGTATTGTAGGTGATATTTTTGGATTTAATTATCATAACCTTTTTTTTGTCAATGTTCACAGTCATGCCCATACTAGAGCAGAAGTCCTTGAGGATTATAAGTTTCTTACCTAGGTCATAGGGAATCTTCACCATAAGAACAATATCATCAACATAAACAAGAAGGATGGTGACAAAACTAGCGAGAGTTAGGCCAACACAACATGTAAGGTACCCGATGTAATATAATATGCAAAAACATGAATATTCAACAAATATCAATGGAACAACAAAATATGAGAAGAGAAACACCAGAAATAATACCTTTATTCAAAGAAAGTAACGTTCACTTGCCTCTTCGAGGGGGAAACCTCCAATAGAACACAACTCTATTACAATAATTCTCAAGAACAACTTTCTCATGCCTCCTACTCTTATTTATAATAATTCTATCTTCTAAAGAACATTCTAGAGGAAGATATTTATAGAAGTCTAAGATTCTATTAGGTCTTCTTACATTGACTTGTTCACATTTATTAAATAGGCCTTACTAACTAATGTCGTCCTTTATTACATGGAAAATATATTATTCTATCTACGTGAGGGGTTAGGTCCCTAACATTAACTCACCCTTAAAAAGGATCCTTATCCTCAAGGATTAATATGAGGAAACTGTTGTAGAATAATAATCAGTTCCCAGGTGGCATCTTCAAGTGGAGTATCCTTCCAGTGAACCAAAAATTCCTTGATGGTGCACTGACGGAGAAGACACTCTCTCTGGTCCAATGCGGCTCGTGGATGCAACCAAATGGAAAATTCTTCATCCAACTCTAGTAGGTGTTGACGATTAAAAATCGGAATGAGGATTTTGCCCTCAAAGTATTGCTAAGAGCCTATTATTTCTAAGCTAATAATATATATAATACTAGTAGGTGGGAATCCCTTGTAGATTGGAAGATCAAATGGGGTTCTATTTGATGCTATGTTGTTGTTCGACACTACTTACAGGTTTGATCATGATTGATGATCAAATGTTGGTTCTATTTGCGACCAATCGATGATGGATAATGCATGTTATGTGTTGGTTATGTTGCTCTAGGCTCTAATTTCATGTCATAATGGCTTATGATTCCATTGTTACCTTTGATATTGGCTCCTTGATTCATTACTCGTGACACTTGCACAAGATACATGTTAGTAACAAAAAATAAGAGCAATTGAAAAAAGATAAAAGCAATATGAAAAAAATCCAAAAGGAAGAAACTAAACTATGCTACACTATATGCATTGAAATTAAAGAAATGGTGTTAGTCCTAACTAACCATTATAGTGGCTATACGATGTATTGACTTATATGGAAGAACATTTGATATGTGTTATGGTATGGTTGGCAATGGTTAAATGTGATATGGGGTGGCGCATTTGGAAAGTAATGGATGTTAGTTTCGATGCATAGATTAATTGAATGGATTAATGGATGGTTGGTTGGCGTGTACTAAGTAATTGAATGAGTAAAGGATGGAAGTGATGTGCATTTACTGCACATCACTCCATACCTCTCCCACTGGCCATCACCCTAGCTTGTCTATTGTTCAATTGTTGTTCATTGCGGTTAAGCTCTGATTTTCAGGCAAGGGAAGAACTGCTCGACCAAGCTCGCAGTTTTAAGGATTTTTGGTTACATGTATGTCTTTTCCGCCATCCATGAACTTGATTTGGTTATGAAATAGATATTGGATCGGTGATGTATTGGTCTATTCTTTTCTTGATATTGGAAACTATGTAAACTTGTGATATTCCTCTGAAATGGTTGGTTGCGTGTATTCATTATAAATGAAAAAAATGGATAGTGAAGTCATGATTTTATTAATGATTCTGTGTGGTGGAAGCCATGAAGGTTCTTTGTTGTCTTATGGGTTTTGGTTGAAGGGTTTCATTTGGTCTAGACTTTTTGGCCATCTCCACACAGTTCTTGTAAACATACCCAGTTGTATTTGCTATTATGGGGTTGCTGGGTTTGATTTCGAACCACCTTGTGTCACTGCATATAGTTTCACCTGGTTGTGGGCTCGTTCATGTTATTGATGTCTGCGCAATTTTTTATGATGGCTATTATGCCAAGGGGCTTTCTTTAGGTTTGGTTTCTATTTCATGGCATTGTTTTTATACCAGCATTATTCGGGTTGATTGGGGAAGACCATGAGGGTTATTCCCCGCATGTTCTCAGTGTTATTATAGGCCAGTAAGAAGCCTCTACTCCTCTTTTCGTATTATCTCCTACCTGGTAAGTTATCACCCTGTATTTTTGGCTATTGGTTATGTGGCTTGCATGTCCACCGTGTTGTCTCAAAGGGTTCTCACCTATTGTTGGTGGTCGACTCTAGTCTCCCTCTGTTGGTTCCACAGAGCCACCCTTGATTATTCAAAACCCGTTTTTGATAATGAACCATTCAGGTATATTGTTGACTGTTATGAGTTGGTGGAATAGCATCAATAATGGTGATTATTAGTTTTTCTCTATTAATAGCATTGACAATGGCTTTTATTATTTGTAGATAGTCGCTGCATTATTCATGATGACAGTTCAATTAATAGCTCAACATGTTTAATTGGTTGATTTGAGAAGTGGAATTGGATACACTTTCGTTGTCTCTTTTGTTGTAATAATTGGATTGTTAACCCAACATTATTTTATGGTTGATTAAGTCACAACGATGCTTCTTGCGTTATGCGTTGGCCTGTGTGGGTTTCCTACAACATGGTTAAGTTGAGATGATGGTTGTTGTTACTATGTGTTTCAATTGCCAATCAGGATTATTGTAATTTAAAATCAAGATATTTCTGACTTGGTTGTCTGTTGTGTATGTTTTATGCATATCGTGCATCGTATCAGAGATGGGCACGTGTTCTATAACAATATGTCCTCATTGCAATTTAATTGTTAAATTGATTAGAGGAATGGAATCGGGCACGGTTTGAAAAGAACTTGTGTCTGTGTTGATTTGAAGAATTAATTTGTGGACAATGGTTGATGGTTTGGGATGATGAACATAGTCAATACAAATGACTGTGTGTTCATTGAGATTGTGTAAATGTTTAAAAGAAGAAGTGAGAGGACACATAATTCTTGTATAGGTTGTTGGAAGGGATATTGTTTTGAGTATGATAACGCTGTGATTTATTAAAAATGTTAAGGATTTAAATATGAACAATAAGCAAGTTAACACATAGTAATGATTAAATTGTAAACAGTGATTGTTTAATTGATCGCAATAACTATTTGGTTATTATTGGATCGTTTTCATTAAATACATAATTGTTTAATGGATTACTTAATTGATTTTATGAACAATATCCACTCTTTTTCCCTGCCATTATTTCACTTTTCACTAATTACAATCCCCCCACCTTCCCATATTCATTATCCACTCCATGTTCCTAAAATTTAATTACAGTTAAGAGGAACTTTGTATTGTAACAGTTTGAAATCACAGTTTCTTGGATGGATTACAGTGATATGTTCTTTGGTTTACATTTCAGTTGATTGTTTGTTGTCTATGAGTAATAACCATGATTGTTTTCCCCCTCATTTTAACATTTTTCACTCAATACAACCCATCGCATATCCCAGAACCTTTGTTCACCCCCTGCTCATCAACAACGATTAGACAATTGGTATGGATTCGATTGCATGAGTCTGATATGTTGTTGAGCCCAAATTTATTTCATATTTTAAAAGGAGTTGTCATGTATGGTTGTTAAAGGAACAATTTGTTAATCAATTATGCATACAAGAATGAGCTTTTTCAGTTGAGATAGCCATAACAGAGGTAACCGAGGAAGAGGTAATTGGAACAGGGGCCCTAGAAGGCCAAGATTATCCATTCACTTTGATGTTGACTCGCAAGAGTTAGGCCAAATATTTTACGTTGGGTTTTTTAATTGGATTGGGCAAGGAGTGGTCCAACCTAGGCCTAAAAGGCCTACCTTCCAAGCCCCACAGGTCCCTGGTATCCCCATGCCCCCTCATGTCTCATTACAGCCTGAAGTTCCTGAAAATGATGGATGGAAAGAGATTGTCCACCCTTCAGTCTCCCAACATCGTGGCTGACCTAACTTGTCTTTACCTACTCCCCTACCTATCAAACAAATTGTCCAAGCTTCCCCTGTCCACTCACCATTTCAATACTCCCAAGCGAGTAAAATATTGAAAATTGAGGCCCACCATGCCCCTGACAAAGGAAAAGCCATTGTTTCCCCTTCCTCACCCTCCAATGGCTCTGATAAATCTGTGTCCTCCCACATGCATTTGAGGGACAATTTCTCTCATGTGATCAACGAGATTAGGCCTAAAGGCTCAGCACAACCTAAGGAAAATTCAGAGAGATCAAAAGGTGACAGAAACAACAAAGGAAGGATTGCCTCTCAGAGTGGAAAATATGGTTTTTAAGTTTTATTTTATTTATTGTTGATGAAAGTTGACTTCAAAAATTTTGGACAACATGATATTTTTTGGATATATGAGTAACATATTTTGAAAATAGTTTCAAATATCATTGAGATAAATTGTCAAATATAAATGTGATGATGGGAGTCACAAGGAAGGATGTTTTGTTTAATTAACTAGTTGTGTTATGATTGTTAAAAGCTAAAGGGAGTCACAAGGGGTCCCACCTACTAGTTATTATTTATTTAAAAAAAAACTTATTATGATTTATTACTTTTCCCCCTAACTAAAAATTTAGTTGATTTTTTAGTTAACTTAACTAATGAAGTAGTTCAACTACTTCAACCAATTCTAATTTGCCTAAAGGGAAAAGGAAAGGGAGGAACAAGAGGAGAATAGAAGGAGAAGCATACTAAGGTTTGCTCTTTGAGTTTGTGTTGAGATAGTTCAGTTTTCATTCATTCCTTAATTGATTACAAGCCTAATTCTTTTTTATGATAGTAGGGTCTTATTATAGACAACAAGATTCAAGGCTGAATTACATCATTCAAACACTTGTTTTTCAGAGGTGTTGATCTATCTTTGATAGTCTGTGTAGACTTGTCTGTTTGTGAATTAGTTTTCATGACTGACAAAGGCTATTGTGCAAAGTATAGTGGGAAGCAATCTATGGCAAGTGGATCCATATTTTCAAGTTCAGTTTTTGATTTTATGTCAGAAGTCCTTTTGTATGTTTCATCGAGGACATCTAAGTTTGACTTTGGTCCAAAACTTCCTCAAGAAATTTTGTAAAGAGAATGATTATTTGATGAATTTGAATGAAATAAAGGATTTCTTTATGTCTCATATGTTTTGATTATTGACTTGGTGTCTTTACTTCTGTCTCTATATTTATTTCAGCATTTGATATGTGCAGAAAATTACATAAAAACAATTTTTTCAGCAAGCTTTTATTTATAAAAAAAAAACAGCCTAAGCACTTGTAAACAATGCATGTGAATTAGGATAACATTTTTGATGGCTATAAACCTAAGGTGATATTCCCGTATATCTCACTTTAGCCAAGAAAGATATGAAAATGCTTGAACAAGATCATTTCATATATTTTCCTCAACATTTATTTGGCGACCATACTGGGGAGATATTCAATATCTCTCTGATTAATTTTTATGCTTGATTAGCATTGAATACATATATTTTTATGATATTAATTCTTTGATTGTTTTATTACTTAATGAATGTGCCTATTGCAAGGAAACCCAATATTGAGCCCGGTCTTCAAGATCAGACCAACATTGCTTTGAATCTGTTCAACACCATTTTAGATACTGCCAATACTCGTGCCGAGCTTAATCATTCATGGGAATCAATTGAATGAGATTATTGGCACATGGGCAGACCCAAGGTTCAATGCTTCAACAATGCACCAACAAAACCCTAACTACCGGCCCTTTCAACAACACTTGCGAAGTAGATTCCGTCTCACCCGAGGTAGAGGCAGGTGGGGTTGCAAGACTCAGGTGTCTACAACCAAGCTAGGACACAGATCTGTGATTACAACACTTATCAGAGCTCTTAGAAAACAATATGCATTAGTTCACGAGTCTCATTCACATCGCAGATTAAACCCTTATTACAGATCAATGTAGTAACAATAAAGATCAATCACTTTCAATCACTTAGCACATAGCATTATCTCAGATCTAGCATTCATTTATCTTTAATACCATTAAGCACTAAGAAACAACATCAGATGCATTCATCATACATTATAAAAACAACACTAAGCAGATAAACAACATAATTCACATCGCACAAAGCACATCAAGACACAAAATATACGTGGTTCACCCCAGTGTGGGGCTACCAACTTCTTCTTATTCTTTATTAGTCTTCAATCTTCTTGCATTCAGTCGATCCTGTGCACAAAGCCACATAGACAAACTCCACAGAGGACAGGAGATCTGCACGGTGCGCACCAGATCCTCCTTCCCAAAATTAGGTCAAGGCACAAATCCAACTCCTCTATAAATCACAAAACCTTACATACATGTTCTATTGCACCAAGCAACTCAGAACTACTTGCCTCTTGCACTTAGCTACTTACTTAGCACTTACCTACTTACATCGCCTACTTCTACATTACATTCCTTATTATTTATATTTAATATATACTTTTATATTTACAAAGAGGCCTAAACATGGGTAAACCCATGGGCTGACATCCCATAACCCATTACATAAACCCTAATAACCCCATGTTGGGTCCACAAAGCCCAAAAAAAAAGTGAGATCCTGCGATCTCAGCTCCACCTGGGCACTCCATCTTCGACCAGCCTGTCGATGTCTAAAAGTGGTTAAACCCAACCAATTTTTCCTCAAAACTTGGTGGAGGGAAAACATGCCCCCAACACTCACCTATGACTCGTCCCGAGTCACTCAAATATGGGAAGTGTTGCTTCAAAGGCCTCGAGCTTGGATGGAGCTGCCTCGACTTGTTGCTTCGCCTGAGATTCCTGCTCAGTGAACTCCTGGATCATTTTCTTTGTAATAGGCCCTTCCAAGCGTTGTTCCACTGTCGCAACCACTTGTTCAAATTGTGAACCTTGCCCTTCGATCTCTTCAAACACCATGCAAAATTCATCCTACACCAGTTGTAGCCTCTGTGTGACCTCCATTACTCTGCTCTGGATGGAAGTAGTCTGCTGCTAGGCCGTGTGTTGTTCTTGTGATCTCTTCATTCTCTCGACCGCAGTGAGTGACTTCATCTACGCTTTTACTGTCAGTGCCTACTGCTACGCCTCCTGTAGTTGTGCTTCCAACTTCCTAAGATTTGGGTCTTCCGTGAGTCGTTCGTAGGTCTGCGCACTTCTGTTGCTTAGCTTCTTGCATTCTAAGGCAAGGACCTTGATCCTTTCGACTGTGCTCTTGGCATATTCCTCCCTCTAGTTTCTCACTTCTTATGGAGTGATAGGTACTGCTTGAAGCTATAACTCCATTACCCTTGCTTGAAGCTGTTGAATGGCCTCAACGAGCTTCGTCACTTGGACCTCAACTGCCTCATGTTCCTCCTATGCCGAGCCTAGCATAGAGCGAAGTGCTTTGCTCACCACTTCCTTGACTACAGTCTGATCTGCAAGAAACTGATCCTTTTCCTTCTGTATCTGCGCTTTGTCTCCCTCTAGCATTTCCCATAACTCATCTCTCTCATTTTCATACGCAGTTACACAGTACCATACAACTCGTAGTTGCTCCAAGATCTCCTCTTTCTCTTTCTTTAGGGATTCTATAGCATGTTCCTTCTCTTCTGGGAATCTTTAAAGTCAAGCCTCTATTGCATCTGCCAATCTTCAAAGTTGGGCGAGTTCATACCCCAACTCTACAATCTCTGAGGAGGAGGGTGCAATAGGGACTACGCGGAATGAACGAATAGCTTCATGTACTTCACTTATCTCCCTTTCTATCCTTCCATATAGTTCGTCCTGCTTCACTCCATATCTCTGCAGGATGTCCTTAGAAGCATCCTCCATTGCTCTGCAGACTACACTTATATCATATTATATGAGGGTGGCCTCCATCTGGGGTTTACTGACGCAGGTCTTGTTTCTTGCCAAGGGTTTCTACAGAGAACCCTTCCTCTTCTTCTGTTTTTCTATCTCGGTAGGGGGGTCCTTCGGCGGTGTAGCTTTACCTTATCCTTGTTTTTCTCCTTCTTCCCCTCCTACTTCATGATTCACTTCATCTCCTCCTCCTCCTGCAGGTGAGCCAGACCCACTTTCCTCTAAGGTGTTTTCCTCCTCATCAGTCTCTACATCTTGGACTTCCTCCTTTTTATTCTTCTTCTTCACACTAGTATGTCCATCATGCTCGACCCGGGTGACCAAGGGGATTCCAATGATGTCAGGGTCAGAGAGTTCTACATCATCAATCGGTACAAGGAACTCTATCGGCCATTCTTTGGTGATCTCCTCCATATTTTTGTCGGTCAGCTTATAGTAGGATTGTAACTGCTCCTTGCTCTCATCCCTGCGCGCAATCATATAAATGAAGTGTCAATTTGCACAGAACTTAGCTAATGGCCTGTATGGGTGCAATGTTCACAGTTTCATGTGTGGGAAAGACTCAATAGAAACCTTAAGCTACTGATAATAGGCGTGGAATACTGTGTTCAACTGCCACTACTTTGACATGTCATTCATGTACCATAGAGTGGAGAAATTCACGGCCAATGGCTCCAAAGGTTCAATCTCTGAGACAAAATCTCCTTCCAGCATTTTCCAGGCTACAAATGCGATCAACACCAACAATCAACTGAAATGGAACTTGTATCCTTGATCCTACACTTCGAGGTAGTCCTTCTTGAGCTCGTTAACGAGGTAGCTCGCCCAATTAATTTGCATCCCCTCCACACATTTTCCTGCGAGGTCCACCATGAATTCGGTGACCTGCATCGGGCGATTCTTTTTTACGAGCTTTCCAGATCTAAGTTGGAAATATAGGCACATTGTTCCATCCTGGATAGAGGCTACCTTGTAGCCTCACTTTCCCTTATCAACTTCGCCATATGCCTCCTTAATGCGTTGTGCCAGGGAATGATCTGAGGTCTTCCCTGGGTAGAAATACTGAGGTTCGGGGCCCTTCATGTTCAGTCCTATGATTAGGTGGATCAGCGTCAGATCCATAGTAATGCACCTGTCGAGCCACATGTAACCTCTTTGATAGCACAAAAAAAAGAGTTTAAGGCAAGCATTAACCTCCTGATGTCGACCGAAGTGAGGGATATTCATCACATTCAGTATCGTGGATTGTGCAATCTCTTTAATACACGACTGGGAGACTATGCGAGGCTTCTTCCCAGTCGTATTCATCAGATATCTCTGAGGCACGAGCATCACATAGTTCTTTCTGTATCCAAGGTTAAAGTCGTTATTCTTCAAGGCTGGGATCTGTCCCAACTGGCTTCCTTCTACGCATATCCCCTTCAGGATGTATGCGATGATCAATGTATACTCGAAGTCCCGTGGAATACTGTCATGGTTAACCGTGCCAGCCAAAGGCAGGATGTAATCGGGTAAGATCGACGAGATCTACTTCATGTTAGCCAGATCGTCACGATGCTTACTTTTCTTCTCAGTAGCAGGTTCGACACGTTTTGAGCGACATCCGGTCAAGGCAGAATCTTGCATTCCCCTAGTCGATGATGCTTGTACTCCCTCAGACATAGCTTTATCAACCATAAACGTTTTCAAAAATTCTTCGACAGATTTCTCTAGCTTGGTGCGCTCGGTCGACATTCTCATTGTTAACAAATAAGTCGGGGTAGGTAAGAGGATATCGAGATAAACAACATATGGTGAGGTCTAATAGCACAGTTCGACACGCATGATCACTTCTCTTTTAGCTCAGATAATCATGGTTGGAAAAAGTATTCCTGGCGTAGTGTTCAACGGGTTAAATACGCAAGTGTTGTAACAGATTCCTCCAACAGGTAGGAATGCCTCAATCAATACGAATCAGTGCATTGTGGTGGTGTCTCAACGTCCCAAACATGGTCTAGTCGCCCATAAATGTGTTTCCTATCCGTTCGAAGCATCATTTTAATGGTCGCGGTGCCTCCAACAGTCATATAGCTTCGACGGGGAGAAGTCCCATTCTGCATGGTTCTACTATTCTGGCGAGGTTCAGAGCCTACAAGCCTGCCTCCTATGAAGTCTTCTCTGGAACTTCATGTAGTTTTTCTAACTTGGCTTTCTTCTTATTGAGCTTCCTTACCTTCTTTCCTGTGATCCGAGCCTCTGGATTCCTCTTTCTATTCTTATTCTTATCTTCTCTTAGCGTAGTGGCTTTACGTTGTTGATGAGCTTTCAAAGGGTTCAAAGGTAATACCTCTTTTCTTATTATTTCATGAGTGGATATACTTTCTTCTTGCAAGGATAAGTCCTTCACACCTTCTTGTTCGCTTTCAACTTCAACAACCAATTCTCTTTTTTTATGTTGCTTCGACTCAACTTCTCGTTCTTCTATCAACCGATGTATTCTTCTAGCTATGAAATCCCTTAGTTCTTGATTTTTCTTTTCTGTAGCTTCTTCCTCTGCTTTCCTTCTGGTCTGATCCTTCTTGATCCAAGTCATTCCTAACAAAAGTGGAAAAGGGGCGTTGTTCTCAAAAAACCTAATAACTTTGAATTCCTCTTCTGTCAACGTTCCATGGATGATAACATGTACATTAGTAACTCTTCCACATAGGGTGATCATATTTCCTTTAAACAAGCCTATCCTTCCCAATGACGGTACCACAGTAGGCTTTCCCAAAATTTCCCAAGTTCTTTCTGTCATAATATTCACTTGTGTTTCTTCATCCAAGACATAGTCTATGTCAAAGTCTTCTATTCTTGTACTTATGCACAGTCTTTATTTCAATATATCTGATAAACTGACATCCTTTTGGTCATCCATTACTTGTTTTAACGGTACTAACATAGTCTGAGATTTCTCTGATTCTTTCTCTTTATGATTCTCTAATATGCTCTTATTCTTTTGATTCATATTCATTTGTTCAACTTTAGCAATAATCCTTGGACAGTCTTCAACTTTATGACCAACAATTTTACAACATAGACAAATAGGACCTGCATTAGGGCATTCCTTAGAAATATGTCCCGGTCTTATGCAATTATCGCATAGTGTCAATCCTCTTTTTCTCTTATACATTCCCCAAATTCTCTTGTACTGCGCACTGGGATCACAGTGATGGACCTGCAATCTGCAAAAATTCTTTCTAGGTTCTTGCATCCACTTATCAGTCCAAGAATTATTTCTATGCATAGGAATAACATATCTTTCTCTATTTCTATCAAATTCATTCAGATCAACTCATTCTTCTAACTGTACCCTAGCTTTTAGACTAGGAAAAAATCTATCAAACATACCTAGGTTCATACTTTTGAAACAAAAATTTTCACTTATCTTACTCTATCAAAGCACAAAGTTTTACTTCTTTCAAGATCTTACCTCTTTTCTTCAGATCGGGTTTCTTTCTTAGCACAAAGCTTCACAAGTCAAGTAGAATACTGCACACTACAACAACAGATCTATACACAAAGCTTCTCTTTCTTTCAGTTCCCAACAATCACAGTTTTAGGTCTTGGCAATGGAACCATTTGTTGGCACAGAGGTAGACCCAGGGTTCAATGCTTCAACAATGCACCAACAAAACCCTAACTATCGACCCTTTCGGCAACACATGCGAAGAAAATGCAGTCTCACCTGAGGTAGAGGCAGGGGGGGTTGTAGGACTCAGGTGTCTACAACCAAGCTGGGACACATATCTGTGATTACAACACTTAGAAGAGATCTTACAAAACATTATGCATAAGTTCATGAGTCTCATTCACATCGCAAATTAAACCCTTATTACAGATCAACGCAGTAACAATAAATATCAAGCACTTTCAATCACTTAGCACATAGCATTAGCTCAGATCTAGCATTCATTTATCTTTAATACCATTAAGCACTAAGAAACAACATCAAATGAATTCATCATACATTATAACGACAACACTAAGTAGATAAAAAGCATAATACACATCGCACAAAGCACATCAAGACACGGGATATACATGGTTCACCCCAGTGTGGGGTCACGTCCACCAACTTCTTCTTCTTCTTTATTAGTCTTAGCCAAACTCTGCAGAGGACAAGAGATCTGCACGCTGCGCACCAGATCCTCCTTCCCAAAATCAGGTCAAGGCACAGAGCCAACTCCTCTATCAGGCACAAAGCCTTACATACATGTTCTGTTGCACCAAGCAACTCAGAACTACTTGCCTCTTGCACTTAGCTACTTACATCGCCTACTTCTACATTACATTCCTTCTTATTTATACTTTTACATTTACAAAGAGGCCTAAACATGGGTAAACCCATGAGCCGACATCCCATATCCCATTACATAAACCCTAATAACCCCATACTGGGTCCACAAAGCCCAAAAAGCAAGTGATATCCCATGATCTCAGCTCCACCTGGGCACTCCATCTTCGACCAGCATTTTGATGTCAAAAAGTGGTCAAACCCGACCAATGTTTCCTCAAAACTTGGTCGAGGACCAATAGAGATATTAGTGCCCAAGAACATTGGGAAGCTAGACGTAGACAACCTAGAAATCAACAGTAACCTTCTTGTTCCTTCAATTTTGGATTTACTTTCATGTCCTTAGACTCTCGTGTTTCGAGAAGAAGAAGGGGCTTATCACCTAAAATTAATCCTTTTGCTGAAATAGGAATAAGGAGCATTGTGTTGTCAACCCAAAAAAGTGCTCTAAGGAGAACTTTGTCTGATTCATCTAGTTTGTCTTTTTATCCCTCACCTATCATCCAAAATATGGCATCTAGTGGTGGCTCTGGTGGCACTGGAAGTGCTTCCTCCTCAATCTTCATCTTTGTCAGTGATTGGTATCTTATATAGCCACCATATCCCTATCCAATGTACCACAAATCCCACCAAAGTCATTAAAAATTATGGGTTTTTTTAGTTTGAAGAAGACGCCACAACCACACTTTGGCATGTGTCCTCTCCTCTTAACCTAGCACCTGCTACTCGTCCACTTCCTAAATTCAAAGAGCATCTCCCTGTGTTCTCGGGAAACAACACTGTCACTACAAATGAACACCTGGTGGAATTTTCTAATGCTTGTCACAACATAGGAGCAAATGACAATGATACTTGCATGCGCTTATTCATCAATTCCTTGGAAGGAAAGGTTGCAACCGATTTCTTTGACCTTCCTCCTAAGATTCTATCTACTTGGGAGGAGTTAGTCTATTAGTTCAGATCCACCTATGGGCAATCTAAAATCCCAGCTGAGCAGTTATGAGAGTACAATAACATTGCCTATAAGGATGGTTGTTGGAGCAAGGGCAGATCCAGGGTTCAACGCTCAAGAGTGCACCAACAAAGCCGTAACTATTGGCCCTTTCGGCAACACCTGGGAAGCAGATGAAGTCTCACTTGAGGTAGAGAAAGGGGTGGTTGCAAGACTTAGGTCTCTGCAACCTTAGCTGGGACACAGATTTGTGATTATCTTTCTTACAGTGCACTTAGCATCAATTATTCCTTAACATACATTCATTAATATACTTCACAGAAGACACAAAGAATCGCAGTGAATACTTATACTATGAATGATTCAGTACTTATCCACAGAAATTTAGGTTAGATTCAACAGATCAAGCACTAAGCATCCCATATATCAGATCTAATGTTCATTCATTCATCAACAACACAGAGCATAACTAGCTCTACTTAATCACATCAAGCACTTAGCCAAGAAAGATATAAATACATAAGAGCAAAGAACAAAACACTATACACACAGTTACCGTGGTTCACCCCCACCCTGGGGCTACATCCACAAAATCTTTTTTATATTATCTCGGTCAAGTAGTTACAACACAGAGCTCTAATGACCCTTACTTTGCACAGGACATAAGATCTGCACAACTCACTAGATCCTTCTTCCTTTCTCTTCATCATCAGACTATAGCAACCTGCACTTAGCTCTCCGATCTCATACATAGATCACTCTAAGATACATTCGATCACACAAATCCAATTACTAGCACTAAGCTTTCATTTATACATCACATAGATGTACTACATTACTATCTCTTTCTTATCTTACTATCTACATTGCCTATTTATAGATTAAAAAATGGGCCTAAACGTGGGTAAACCCACGAGCCAACATCCATTTCCCGTTACATCAACCCAAAACCCTAAAATGGACCCCAAAATAGGTCTTTCTTCCTTATTTTCTGCTTCGCGTTGCACTCCTTCCTTGGCAAGTTGTCACAGTCCCAAAAGTGGTCAAGTATGACCAATTATTCTTAAACTTGGTCAAGGGACAACATGCCCCCAATACTCACCTGTGACTCATCCCGAGTCACTCAAGTCTAACCAATTCCGCTTTGAATGCCTTGAGCTTGGCTCGAGAGGCTTCGACCTCCTGTAGTGTGACAGCCTCTTGTTCAGTAAATTCCTGATTATTGTGTCATTGAGCAGTCCTTCCAGGCATTATTCTGTAGTGATGACACCCTGTTCGAGTTCAGGTCCCTGGATTTCAAGTTCGGTGAACAGTTGGCATGCCTTCTCTTGGATTGGTTGCAGTCGTTGACATATGTCCATTACTTTACTTTGTAGCGTGTGTACTCATTGTTGGGTTGTGCGTTGCTCTATGAACCTCTTCATTCTTTTGACTGGGGTCATGGACTTCAGCTGCGCTTGTAGCACATCTGCATGCTTCTTTTCTTTGTGGAGCTCTGCCTCAAATGTATGCAATTCTTGATTCTTTGCGAGGGTTTCATAGGTTTGGGCACTTCTAGTACTTAGCTGCCTACATTCCAAAGCCAAAGTTTTTAATCGGTCGATTGCGCTTCAAGCAGTGGCCTCTCTTAGATCTTTTATCTATTGGGGTGTCTCAGGCATGGTGCAGAGCTCCAGATCAGTGATGCGCTGTTGAAGTTGTTGGATTACTGCTTCCAGTTGGGTCACCTACTGTGGAAGACGATCTTCCATCTTCACTTCTATGATCATCACAGAGCACAGTGCCTTGTGAACTCTTTCTTGTGTTTCAAGTTTCTCTGCTAGCAACTGGTCCTTGCTCTGCTGTAACTGGGCTTTTTCCTCCTCCCATTTGGCTTGTAAGTCAAGCTGCTCCTATTCTTCCTTTCTCCGTTGCTCTTCATGTGCGCTCTATGCTTGTGCCAAAGCCTGGGTGGCTTTTGCTATGTCTTCTTAAGCTCATCGAAGGTGAGATTCGACTTTCTCGACGATCTGGCATAACTGTGTGGGATCATTGCATGTTCTTGATATTTCCATTGTTAACGAAACCATAGAAACTGCTTGGCTAGACTGAAGTGCCTGTTGTGCTTCTTTGAATTCGCACATAATCCGACGGAATAGTTCCTCCTTCTTTTCTTCTTTCTTTTTCGCAAGCTCTAATGAAACATCATTCAACGCGACAATTAAGAATTCAAAATCATCCGGGGTAAGTGTAGTCTTAAGTGTGGTCTGGGTGGCCTTAGTTTTCTTTCTAGATGAGGGCCTTGGTGGGGTAATCTTCCTTTTCTTGGAGGGATCTGCCTCGTCCCTAGGCAGGGTAACCTCACCTTTGATCTGTTCAATTTTTGTGCCCCCTGGTTCTTAATCATCACCTCCCTTTGCAGGTGAGAGTGAAGCAGTCTTTGTGGATGTGCTGTGGATATATTGAACTTCCACATCCTTCTTAGTCTTGCACGGTCCTGGTGTATCCGGCATAGCTTTAGGGATATCTACGTCAGAAATATCTGCGAGGTCTACTGCACAAGGAGGTCTGCTGACCATTCCTTGGTATATGACTAGAGTTGTTGTTTGTGCTCATCTGCACGTGCTGTGATGTAGGTGAAGTGATGATCTGTGTTGAATTTCATCAAAGGTCGAAACCTATGAAGAGTGTTGGGTGTAATGCATCGTGTAGACTGAATGGCATTCCTCAACTGAGTGTAGTATACATGGAAGATGACATTCGACTGCCACTGTGTTTTCATGTCGCTGGAGTAACACAACGTACAAAACTTTGCAGCCAGGAGTTTGAAGGGTTCGATCTCCTGAAATGTGGCTCCCTCTGGCAGTTCCCACGCGATGAAGGCAATGAGTATGAGAAACTAGCTAAAGTGTAACTCATACCCTTGGTCCTGCGCTTATCTACAGTCAAGCTCTAGCTGATTTATAAGGTATTTCACCCAGTTCATTTGTAGTCCCTTCGTGCACTTCCCTACAAGGTCAACTACAAATCCGGTCACCTGTGTAGGTTTGTTTTTTTGGACTAACTTTTCTGCGATCAGCTGCAAACTAAAGCATACTACTGCATTCTCAATGGAGGCTACCTTGTAACCTCGTGTTCCTTTCTCCAGATCTCCATATGTGTCTTTTATTCATTGAGTGAGAGCATGATCTGCAGTCTTTCTAGGGTAAAAGTCCTGTGGGTGAGGGACCTGCATGCTTAGCCCAGTGATCCGATTGATCAGAATCAGATCCACAGTGATGCGTCAATGCAACCATAGGTATCCTTCGTGGTAGTAGGACAGCAACAGTCGAACAAAATCATTTATTTCCTGATGCCTCCTGAAATGTGGAATCTTCATTACATTGAGGAGGGTTGACTGTGCAAGGTTATGGGTCCATTGCTGCGATACAATCTTGGGGTTCTTTCGTTTTGTAATATTCAAATACTTGTGCGGGGCTAGCATACTGTATAACTTGTGATCTCCAAGGTTAAAATCACTGAATTTTACTGTGGTGAGCTTCTCCTGGTCAACATGAATTGCACGCACCCCTTTTGGGAGGTACGTAGTGACTACAACATAGTCGAAGTCTCTGGGTACAGAGTCTCGATTCACTAGTCCGCTTAGTGGTGGGATATGTTTAGGAAAGATGCTTGGGATCATCTTCACAGTGGAAAAGTCGTTTCCTAGCTTAGATCGTCTTTCCGAAGGCAGTCGGGATGGTTCTGCTCGAGCAGTGGAGGGGGAAGCTGGCAGTACGTTCGAGGATGATGCCTATACACCTATAGACATTCTGTGTTCTTAAATGACTCTCTCATCCATTAAATCAATTAGAACTTCTTCAACAATTTTCTCAACAGCGTTGAGCTCGTTCCACATACAAACTTGGGTCAGCTGGCTCGGGTGAAAAAGGAATTCAGAGACGCCAATGAATAGTAAGGCAATGATCTCAGGGTAAGTAAATCTTAGGGTTCGCGCTCAAATTCTCAGTTAGCAAAAAGTATTCTCGGTGCGTGGCGTGACAGGTTAAGTAGGCAATCTCAACAATGGTCTACTTGCAACAAACATGGGGCATTCATTAACTCCGTTCTATCTTTTCTAGTGCTATCCAATAGTCTAGTGGTAACCCATAACTGCTTTTCGATCCGTTCGGAGCGGCGGTCGAATGGGTATATCGGTTCCAACAACTATATTTCTTCGTCATGGTGAAGTATTCTATGTTGTTGTTCTGATATCTCGGCGAAGCTCCAATTCTACAATTCTTCTTGCTGCGAAATGTCCTCTAGAACCTCTTGTAACATTACAGTATTAGCCCTTTTATTTCTTAACTTCCTAGCCTTCTTCCCAGTGAGTTTCATCTCAGTAATGCTTTTACCATTTTGATGTTTATCTTCTGTGGTCTTAGTTACTTCGCACTGTGGAAAATCTTTCTTAGGGTTCCTTGATAATACTTCTTCTGTATCAAAAATAGGTAACTCAATCTTCTACGTATCCTCAAGTGTTCTCTTAGTTTTGACATCGGAGGTACTAATATTAAATATCTTCGATCTGCTCTTCTGTTCTTCAATCAAGTGCGCGGTCCTTCTGGTCATAAATTCTTTTAACTCTTTCTTCTTCTATTCCAAAACTTTCTCTTCTTCTCTTTGTCTGGCCTATTCTCTATCAATCCAGGGTTTTCCTATAAGCATAGTAAACGGGGTGATGTCTTAAACAAATTTAATGATCTCAAAGTCTTCCTCTATCGAAGTTCCATTGACAGTCATAGGTATCCGAGCGAGCCTTCTACATAGGTTTACTAGCTTTCCTCTGAAGAAACTTGTTCCTCCTAGGGAAGGGATCATGGAAAGATTCCCTATAGCTTCCCAAGTTCTTTTTGGCATAATGTTCACCTGTGCTTCTTCATCAAGAGTACAGTCAATGTCAAAGTCCCCTATTATTTCTTTGATTTTCTCCTTTTCTTTGAAGATCTCTAATAGCCTAACATGTCGGTGGTCATTCAAGGTATCTTTCATCTGTAGAAATATCTTTTCTGATTCTTTCTGGGTTTCTACTATAATCTTGGTCTCTTGATCTCCCTCAGGGTTTGCTTGTTCCATATTCAACTTCTCAAGCCTAGCAATCATTCTAGGGAAATCCAATACTTCATGGTCCATAGCCTTACAACAGAGGAAACTAGGTCTTTTCCTAGGGAATTCTTTAGCAAGATGTTCTAGTTGTCTGCAACTATAACAAAGGGTTAATCCTCTCGTCCATTTAGATGTTCCCCAACTCCTTTTGTACTGCACACCAGGATCATGGTGGCTAGCCTGCAATTTTTTTTTTCTAGGATCCTGCATCCACTTGTTAGTCCAGCCATTCTTTCGATGCATAGGTATAACATATCTATCACTATATTTATCAGATCTATTCATATCAAGCTTTCTTTCATCTATTAATTCCCTAGTTTTGAAGCTAGGACATAATCTATCAAACACACCTAGATCCATGCTTTAGAAAAAAAAAAAAAATCACTTATCTTACTTTTGCAGAGCACAAAGCTTCCAGATCTAAGACTTTTAACTATTCTTACCTTTATCAAGGCATAGAGCTTACAGATCTTACCTTTTTCTTCACAGATCTGACTTCTTTTCTTCAGATCTGACCTCTCTTTCTTCAGATCTGACCTCTTTTCTTGGCACAAAGCTTCACAGGTCAAACAGAACACTGAGCACTCGAGCAACAGATCTACGCACAAAGATTATTTCACGCAAAGCTTCTTCTTCTTTATTTCCTAACAATCACAATTCCAGGTCCCGACAATGGAACCATTTGTTGGCACAAGGGCAGACCCAGGGTTCAACACTCAAGAGCGCACCAACAAAGCCTTAACTACCGGCCATTTTGGCAACACCTGCAAAGCAGATGAAGTCTCACGCGAGGTAGAGGCAGGGGTGGTTTCAAGACTCAGATGTCTGCAACCTTAGCTAGGACACATATATGTGATTATATTTCTTACAATGCACTTAGCATCAATTATTCCTTAACATACATTCATTAATATACTTCGCAGAAGGCACATAGAATCGCAGTGAATACTTATACTAAGAATGATTTAGTACTTATCCACATAAATATAGGTTAGATTTAACAGATCAAGCACTAAGAATCTCATATATCAGATCTAATGTTCATTCATTCATCAACAACACAGAGCATAAATAGATCTACTTAATCACATCAAGCACTTAGCCAAGAAAGAGATAAATACATAAGAGTGAAGCACAAAACAATATACACAAAGTTACCATGGTTCACCCCAACCCTGGGGCTACGTCCACAAAGTCTTCTTTATATTATCTCGGTCAAGCGGTTACAACACATATCTCTAATGACCCTTACTTTGCACAGGACATAAGATCTACACAGCTCACTAGATCCTTCTTCCTTGCTCTTCATCATCAGACTATAACAACCTGCACTTAGCTCTCCAATCTCATGCACAGAGCACTCTAAGATACATCCGATCACACAGATCCAATTACTAGCACTAATATTTCATTCATACATCACATAGATGTACTACATTACTATCTCTTTCTTATGTTACTATCTACATTGCCTATTTATAGATTACAAAATGGGCCTAAACGTGGGTAAACCCATGGGCCGACATCCATTTCCCGTTACATAAATCCAAAACCCTAAAATGGACCCCAAAATAAGTCTTGCTTCCTTATTTTTTGCTTCACGTTGTGCTCCTTCCTTGGCAAGTTGTCACAGTCCCAAAACTGGTCAAGTATGACCCAGTATTCTTAAACTTGGTCAAGGGCCAACAATGGTGAGACCATCAAGTCCTTCAACTTGCATTTCACTAAGTCATACAATCTAATCCATGAACTCATTCGACCTCATAACCAAGAAGCTTTCATGCATTATTACAATGAATTACCTTCCCCCTATCGTCATAGGCTTGAGGAAAAAGCCATTGATAACCTCGGTTCCTCTCTACATACTTGTTTAGAGTATGAAGAACAGCTCGAAAGAATAGGTCTTCCCCAGGGAGAATCGGTGAAACAAACATACATGTCTGCCCTTTTACAGCTAGTACAAGATATGAATAATCATATGATAGCGTATGAGCGAAAGGAAAATGTCTCCCCTCTAACCCCTAGAGCTTCATCCTCTTCTGAACCCCCCTTTAGAAACCCAATAGAAAATAATTTTCAGCCTAAGGCTATCTTACCTAAAAGTTGGTGTAACTTTTGCAAGGAACACCACGAGGAAGCCACATGTGAGGTAAGGAAGAGTGCCAGAGATAAGATCTTTGGTAAAAGACCAGAAACTACCATCGTTGTCCTAGATTTTGTAGAGACGGGGGATGTCATGATCATCAATACTAGGAACAAATCCTATGCTCCCAAAGGCAAATATGATCCTCCCCACAATTATTCTAGCCCAAGATCATCATCACCAGTTGCTACGGTTTAGGTTCCTAAGGTTCTTGAAAGTCAAGAAACAACTCCCCCTCTCCCCTCTTGCAAATACAATATTCTGAATTAGTTGGCCAGCATCAAAGTAGATGCCACCCTTTTGGACATGGTTTTCATCCGTGAACAACAAAGGCATCTAAAAAAATTCATGGAAGGAAAGGATTTCGTTGTAGCCAAGCTCTCTGAAGAGGTGGATGAAGAGGATTCGTCTATAAATAAAGTAGGTGTACATAACTTTAGATACCCTGTAAAAAATCCCCCTTTTTATATTTCTGTAAATATTATGGATAAGATCGCCCATTGTTTCCTAATTGATGGCACTTCGGGCCCAAGTGTGATGTTGAAGATTATTATGGAAGAGATAGGCTTGTCTTGTACAAATGAAAACGCCAGAAGCATGCTCTCCTATAATAGTCCACAACAAATGACCATAGGAGAGATTAAAGATGTGACCTTAGTTTTGTTCGCACACCCTGAAATAAGGACAACCTTTAGCATTCAGGTAATTGACATGCCAGTAAGAAATTACTCAATCATCTTGGGAAGAGATTGGAAAGATTTAATGGGTGGATACCTCTCACTCGATGGAACACATTTATCCATTCCTCGGAATGGTAAAAACATTATAGTCCTTAGAGAGGGAAGGATTTCACCTTACATAGAAAGTGTCCCACAACCTAATGTAAACTATATCAAAGAAGACCTAGGAGTGTATTACACATTTTTTGAGGAGGATAAAATTCCCTTGGAACAAGTTGAATTAGATGATGGTATGTGGCACGTGCACTTTGATGGTTCATGTTCTAATGAAAGTAACAAAGCTGGCATTATATTGATTTCACCTGTAGGAAAAATCCATAACTTTTCTTATAGATTGGAGTTTGCTTGCACGAACAATGTCATTGAATTCGAAGATTTATTACTAGGAATTAAAAATGCCTATAATCTTGGTTGTGGTCACCTTTCGGTTTTGGGGGATTCCAAGCTTGTTGTGAACCTTGTACACAATATTTTCTCACTTAACAACAATTTTATGAAACGATACACCTAAATTTGTTGGGCACTTATCTCAAACTTATTATCTTTCAACGTCACTCATGTTAAGAGGGAATTAAACTCAATGGCTAATCAGTTAGCGGTTTTTGCAGCCTCTCATGATCGACAACTTCTACCACATAGACTTGATCCTACTTTTCAATCTCTATATCATCCACATATCCCTGACAATATAGAATCTTGGTAGGTCTTCCCTAATGATGAGAGAATTTGTGCTTTCATTCAAAATGAACCTTTTAAGCCCAAGGAAATTATATCCATAGAAGATAACAAGATTCCTAAAGGCTTGACTCCTTTAGAGAGTTTGTTTTCATTGAGTGATGTAGGAAATAAAGAGAAACATAAAGAAGAGGATTCAAAAAGGTAGGTGGGTGAAACCATCTCCTTGAACATTGGGACACCCGAGTCTCCAAAGAATGTTAAAATAGGTGCCCAATGTTCCAATAAAGTGAAAATGAAGTTTGTCAAGCTACTTGGTGAATTTCAAGATGTTTTTTCTTACTCTTACAAGGATCTTCATGGTTTTGATCCTAGTCTTATACAACATGCCATTCCGATCAAGGTAGGCATGAAACCAGGTAGGCAAAAACAAGGACCTGCCAACCCTGCATTGGAAACAACTATTCGAAGGGAGTTGGAAAATTTCTTAAGGGTTGGAATCACTTTTCCGGTCAAGTACCCGGAATGGGTTTCCAAATTGGTTCATGTTCTTAAGTTTACTGACCATATTAGATTCTTCATTAATTATCGCACATTCAATCAGGATATTATGAAAAATCCTTTCCCTCCCACTGATATGGAAATGTTTCCGCAACAAGTTGTAAGCTCACATATGAGGCCCTCACCTGAAATTTTTTTCAGTTACAATCGAATCAAGGTAAAAGGGGAAGATGAACACAAAGCCACCCTTATTACTCATTGGGGTACCTTGTCTTATGAATGCATGCCTTATGGTTTATCTATTACAAGTACCACTTTTAAAGGATCTATGCAAAGAACTTTCAATGATTTGATCAGTAAGATTATTCATGTTTACCTTGACGATCTAGTCATATACTCCAAAGGACTATAAATTGTCTCAAAGTTGCAAAAACTATGGTTGGGTCCTTTCGAAATTGATTTTGTTCTGGGTACTAATTCTTACATTCTAAAAGATTTACAGGAGCAATTTTTTTCCTACAGCGCTAACGGTTCTCACTGGAAACATTACATGGAACCAACTTGAAAAGTTCTAATGCTGTTTGGATTTTCTATATGTTAGTAGTCTAGATCTACTTTCATTTTCTCCACTGTTTCATTTCTACTTTACAGTAGTTTGATTTCTGCTTTCCCTTTTTAACATTTTCCTACTGCTTTTACATTCTGCCATTTTATTTCTGCTATTTAAAATTTTTAAATTTTAATTCTGTCATGGTTTTTATTGCTTTTTCATCTTTTAGTTGATTTTGTTCAAGAATAAGATGTTGAATCAGTTCTTCCACAGTGACACTCCTGCAAGATATTGTTAGTCAATAACAATCAAGATTACACAATTGTTATGATGTTTCCCCTGAAAGCACTTGAATCTGCTAGTTGCTTTCACTGCTGTCTTTTAAAGAAATTGGTTGTTTTCCGCCTCTGCTTTCCATTTCTTCATCCATTTGAGAATTTAAAAGAGCAAGTCCATACTTTTTCTCCTTGAAGTAAAGAGAAGATTCTGGTTTAATGATTATGCACACAGTGGTAAACCCCCCTCATACTTAACATTTTTGATGAGTTATTCCCAAATTCCCAGTCATTTTTCCATTAAATCCTCTCACTTCTCCCTGTTACATAATCTTCCTGGTTATATATTTTTGATCTGTTTTTCTTGGTCTGCGAAACCATGTGTTCTGACTTCTAAATCTATTGAAAACAATTTTCCCTATGGATTCGCCAGTTTCTTGATGATTAAAAATCTCAATGAGGATTTTGCCCACAAAGTATTGCGAAGAGCCTATTATTTCTAAGCTAATAATATATATAATACTAGTAGGTGGGACCCCCTTGTAGATTGGAATATCAAATGGATTTCTATTTGATGCTCTTCTTTTGTTTGACATTGCTTACAGGTATTCTCATGATTGATGATCAAATGCCGGTTCTATTAGAGACCAATGGATGATGGATAATGCATATTATGTGTTGGTTCTGCTGCTCTAGGATCTATTTTCATGTCACGATGGCTTATGATTCCATTGTTACCTTTGTTATTGACTCCTTGATTCATTACTTGTGACACCTGCACAAGATACATGTTAGTAACAAAAAATAAGAGCAATTGAAAAAAGATAAAATCAATATGAACAAAATCCAAAAGGAAGAAACTAAATTATGTTACTATGCTACTATTCTACACTATATGCATTGAAATTAAAGAAATGGTGTTAGTCCTAACTAACCATTATAGTGGCTATACGATGTATTGAGTTATATGCAAGCACATTTGATATGCATTATGGTATGGTTGGCAATGGTTAAATGTGATATGGGGTGTCACATTTGGCAAGTAATGGATGTTAGTTTCGATGCATAGATTAACTGAATGAATTAATGGATGGTTGGTTGGCGTGTACTAAGTAATTGAATGAGTAAAGGATGGAAGAGACATGTATTTATTGTACATCACTCCATACCTCTCCCACTAGTCGTCACCCTAGCTTGGCTATTGTTTAATTGTTGTTTACTGTGGTTAAGCTCTGATTTTCAGGCAAGGGAAGAACTGCTCAACCAAGCTCGTGGTTTTAAGGATTTTTGGTTACAGGTATGTCTTTTCTGCCATCCATGAACTTGCTCTGGTTATGAAATAGATATTGGCTCAGTGATGTATTGGTCTGTGATTTTATTGAGACTGACAACTATGTAAACTTGTGATATTTCTCTGGAATGGTTGGTTGTGTGTATTCATTGTAAATGAAAAAAATGGATAGTGAAGTCACAATTTTATTAATGATTCTGTGTGGTGGAAGCCATGAAGGTTCTATGTTGTCTAATGGGTTTTGGTTGAAGGGTTTCATTCGGTCCATACTTGTTGTCCGTCTCCACACAGTTCTTGTAAACATACCCAGTCATATTTGTTGTTATGGGGTTGTTGAGTTTGATTTTGAACCACCTTGTGTCATTGCATATAGTTTCACCTCGTTGTGGGCTCGTTCATGTTATTGATGTCTGCACAATTGGTTATGATGGATATTATGACAAGGGGATTTATTTAGAGTTGGTTTCTATTTCATGGCGTTGTTTTTATACCAGCATTATTCGGGTTGATTGGGGAAAACCACGAGGGTTATGCCCCATGTGTTCTCGGTGTTATTACAGGCCAGTAAGAAGCCTTTGCTCCTATGTCCGTAATCTCTCCTACCTAGTGAGTTGTCACCCTATCTTTCAGGCTATTGGTTATGTAGCCTATGTATCAATCGTGTTGTCTCAAAGGGTTCTCACAGGTTGTTGGTGGTCGACTCCAATCTCCCTATGTTAGTTCCACAGAGCCACCCTTGATTATTCAAAACTTGGTTTTTATAATGAACCAGTCGGGTATATTGTTGACTATTATAAGTTGGTGGAATAGCATCGACAGTGGTGATTATTGGTTCGTCTATGTTAATAACATTGGAAATGGTTTTTATTATTGGTAGATAGTCGTTGCATTATTTATGAGGATAGTTGAATTGATAACTCAACATGTTTAATTGGTTGATTTGAGAAGTGGAATTGGATACACAGTTGTTGTCTCTTGTGTTGTAACAATTGGATTGTTAACCCGACATTATTTTATGGTTGATTAAGTCACAACGATGCTTCTTACGTTATGCGTTGGTCTGTGTGGGTTTCCTACAACATGGTTAAGTTGAGATGATGGTTGTTGTTACCATGCGTTTCAATTGCTAATCGGGATTATTGTAATTTAAAATCGGGATATTTGTGACTTGGATTTCTGCTGTGTACGTTTTATGGATATTGTGCATCGTATTCAGGGATGGGCACGGGTTCTATAACAGTATGTTCTCATTTCAATTTAATTGTTAGATTGATTAGAGGAATGGAATCAGGCACGATTTGAAAAGAACTTGTGTCTATGTTGATTTGAAGAATTAATTTGTGGACAATGGTTGATGATTTGGGATGATGAATAGAGTCAATACAAATGACTGTGTGTTCATTGAGATTGTGTAAATGTTTAAAAGAAGAAGTGAGAGGACACATAATTCTTGTACAGGTTGTTGGAAGGAATATTGTTTTTAGTATGATAACGTTGTGATTTATTAAAAATGTTAAGGATTTAAATGTGAACAGTGAGCAAGTTAACACACAGTAATGATTAAATTGTACACAATGATTGTTTAATTGATCATAGTAACTATTTGGTTAGTATTGGATCGTTTTCATTAAATACAAAAAATTTTAATGTATTACTTAATTGATTTTATGAACAATATCCGCTCTGTTTCCTTGCCATTATTTCACTTTTCGCTAATTACAATCCCCTCGCCTTCCCATATTCATTATCCACTCCCTGTTCCTAAAATTTAATTACAGTTAAGAGGAACTCTGTATTGTAACAGTTTGAAATCACAGTTTATTGGATGGATTACAGTGATATTGTTGGTCTATATTTACTTATATCTCATGTCTGAGTTTATATTGAGTGACCCAACGTTCATGTTTGTTCGGGTTTCCAACAAAGCCTCTAAAACTGTAGGCCCTCCTGTTAAACCAGAAGGAAACACAACGCACAGGGTGCACTGCTCCATCTCACCTGAGATAGTCTTAATGGGTGAATACAATACTCATGTGTTTGTAGCCTAGGATTGAGTGGAGAATCTGAGAACTGTATGTTGAAAGTGCTATCATAACTTATTAACAAAATACACCATTATTTACGATTATGCAGGAAATATAACAAATCGTTCAATTAGCATGGAAATATATACTAAAAGACAATAAAGAAACACAAGTATTCAATCACATAACATGAGTTTTACCGTGGTTCACCCCCCCTGGGATACGTCCACAAAGATCTGGCTCTTAGCTCTTTTATTATAGTATTTCTTAACTACAACGTCACACGCTTTACAACTCTTCGCAGTCGGGTTAAGATCTATTATGAGGTGGAATACATCACACCAGGCTCCTCAACCTATGATCTAAACCTCAAGATGTACCCTCCTCGGTCCTCTCTATCTCAACAGCTTATAAAACTAGGTCATACAACAGAATATTACATAAAATTCGCTTCCCCACGTCTGACTCTTAATATTCCTTTCTCTCTACCAATCAACTATTAATCACCCTCTCCCCTATGAGACCTAAGTATCTATATTTATACATTACCATCTCTTCAACCATTATAATGCATTGCATAAACCCTAAACCTAACATCGTTAGGTCTTCCATGCATGCGCGCATGCTACTCTTCCTTCCAGTTGTCTTTTTCCTCTTGCATGCCTTATTTCCCAAAATTGCCTTTCTTTCTGCTTTGGCCTAATTCCAACAGGCCCCCAACACTGACATATGGCTCATCCCGAGCCACCTAACCTTTGTGCGCTTGATCGATCTCCCTAGTGATCACCTAGAACTTCTCCTTAACCTCTGTTGCTTGTGTTTGAGCCTGCGTGGTCTTTTCCTTGAGTGTGTCTATTTTCTGGACTGTAATCTCTTCACTGATCAACCTTGTGCACTTTGACTGGGTCTATGCCATGTATGTCTTGGCTTCCTCTGCCTATGCAATGATTTATGCCACTCGCTCTTGAAGCAGTTCCATTTGAGCTTGGCACTCCTTTTTCTGTGTTTGCGCAGTGGTGAGTTATTCTTATAGTTTCTTCATATCATGCACCCCTTTGACGTGCTCCGTGATGGGAATTGTCTTCTACCTCTACTTGAGGTCCTAGATAGCTGCGCTTATCCTTTCTTCTTCCTTGTCCCACCATTGGACTTGCTGATCCTCTTCTAGCTTTGTCCAAAGTTGTGTTGCTTTATCAAACAAGTCAGTTGTTGCACTGACCTGTTGCTTGATCTCCTGTAGCTTCTCTGTTGCCTCCTGCTTCCTTTGCTCCTTTACTTCTGGTGGAGTGGTGGGTGTGAGTTGCTCGTGGAAATTCTTGATATCCTTCTTATGATGATCAATTTCTTGTGCAATCTGATCAATCTTCTCTACTGATGTGAGTTTGTCCCTCTACGCGGTGTTTGGAATCTTCTAATAAGTTCCGGCCACTTTTTGTTCCAATCCATTTGTGCACTCCCTCTCCTCTTGGGTCTCAATCTTGGCCTGCTCATATACCAATTCCAGCGTGCACGAAACTGTACCTCTTAGGTAACACTAACCTGTAATTTGTGTAGAGATTTAGATGGTATCCACGACAATACAAATTGGAGTTGAGATAAATCCTTTAGGGGTGTTTGCCCCACGATCTCGTCCATGCACAACATGCTGGGTGTAATGTGGAATGTTGCACTCGACTACAGTATTGTGTGGATTGTATCTTGCTCACCTGCTTCCGGTCCTTCTCCTTTCTGTGATGTTGACGACCCTGTTCCTATGCTGCTACCCACTGCCTGTCCTTCTCCGATCTTCTTGAGGAACTGTCACATATCTGCCATCTCCTCCTGAATTCTATCCTTGTGGTGCACAAGGTTTTCAAAATATTCAGATGTACGGTCCTAAACCATTTGGGCTATCATTTCTACATCATCCTTTGTGATCGTATATTCTAGAGGTGTTCTCCACACCTTCATTTTATTGCGCACACCCCCCATTTGAGTGGTTGGTCTCTTAGTCAAGCCTGGTTCTTGTGAATTGGGACTTGGTGTAGCCCCCTGCAGTTCCTCGGCCTGTTTTTGCTGTTCTTCGTCTAGCTGCGTATTATTATTCTTCCCCTTCTGGGTCCCCATCTTAGTTATCCCTTTGTTTGTTTTCTTTGCTTTGATCTAGCCCGTCCTTCATTTCTTAGGCACTGGGACTTCCTGAGTCTGTGTTTCTTCCCGCCCGGTCTCATCTTATGTTGTCCCTGCAGGTATGTCTTGGGTGAGGGATCAGTTCTTCCAGTCATCCTCCCAATATTTGATAACCATATCAATGTCACCCTCTGTGATGCAGTAGCGCAATTGTAACCACTATTTATTAGGGTCCTTCTACGCCTGTATCTACATCACATGTCGAGTGGCCTTGAAGTTAGTGATGTCCCAATAGCGCATGACATCTTATGGCGTTATTCTGCATAGATTGGCGATGGTATACTATAGGTCGCGAAGGTATCCTTTGAATATAGCCATGTTCATCTTCCTATGCTTGGTGTCTGGCGCGACGCCAAGTGATAAGTATCGCTCCATGATTCGGCTTGGGTCTAGTGGAGAAAAATGTGTAATTAGGTTCCTTCCATCCCATGATGTCTATCGGCATGAGTAGCCATGAATAATGAAATTTTTTTCCCAGGTCCTACTCATCCTTGCAGTCATCCAGAAACAGATTCAAAAGACAAGGGGCCCAACTAACTATGGTTCCCTCGATACATTGAGCTTCAACTGCAACAACCCTAGCCGAGACTTCCTCCTTGCGACATTTTCTTAGCAGCTTGCAGGCCATGATTTTTGTGCCCATTTGTGTCGTAGCATCATTGATCCTTTTGATGATGATTCCTTGCATCCCCCTATCAGTGTCAAATTTCTTCTTCATCTCTTTCGTGAGTGCTTTCTCCTTTGTTTTTTTGTCGAGAAATTGCATGGGATCCATGCCCCGGGATGGAAATCCTGTGATGTGCGCAATGATCTCTACGTCTATCAAAATGAGCTTGTCTAACCATATATCCCCTCCATGTGTGATCTCCATCAATTGTTTGACACAACTGTTTGTGTACTATCCTCTACCAAAGTGTGGTATATCTAGTAGACCCAAAATCCCTATTTTTTCCAATCCTGTTTCCCATTGGAATGGTTGATTAATCGGTTCCCCAAATGTATCCAGACCCACTATCTGTAGGTATACTCTTTTTGCAAACTCCAGGAACTTGTCCGTGTTCATTACATCATGGTCTGAGTATTTTAGCTTCTCGACATGACCCAACAAGTTGGATTTCACCCGTACCCCATCTGGTATACGTGGAAAAACAATGGTTGAGATGGGTTTCTTGTGTGGTGACCTAGGTAGTTGTTGCTTATCCTTCTTCGGTAGTGGCTGGCTCGAGGTTCCAACCTCCATCGGTCGAACGTTGGCAAACCATTCTGGCCAGCCCATGACATCTTCCACTGTTCCTTCCTGTGGATGGTATGACATGGTTGTTTGAGATTCGTCTGGCTCGACTATTGTTTCCTAATTTGTAGCCGTGCCATTGACTCTTGGAGCTCCTTCAAGGTTCTATGGTTGAGCCTCCTTCAAAGTTCCTATGCCCTGGTTTTGTTTCTCCTATGCCTCTGCCAACATATCCACATTCATGCCCTCAGGTGATGGTTGTTGGGTTTCTTCTACCACGGTTTTGGGGTTTATCGGTGTCGTATCTGGTGAGGGTATTTCATCGACATTGACAATCGTTGGCAGCTATTGATCACTTTCCTACGATTCTACCTATGTTATGGTTCTAAATCTGGAGTGTCGGGCAGTTTGGGTCGACTCTACTTGTTTTGGTGGTGCCATGGTGGTGAATTTCGATTTCTTGTTGAGCTCAATGGTCTCTGAATCCTCTGTGAGCTTCACTCTATGCTCTATATGTGCTCTCTCTCTCTCTCTCTCTTTGTTTATTTTCCAGTCTCACAATAAATTGTTTGTTCTTGCATTCGTGTTGTGTATGGGAATCATATGAAAATTTTCGAAGACACTACCTTTATTACGGATTCAATGAACCTCTGGTTCCTTCATACTTTCCATTACTCTCCCTCACCGTCTCCAGTTGGCATGAATAATGCAGCGTCTCGTCGGTCCTTTTCAACATTCAATTCCGCATAACTTCGTCGTTTCGTACTCATTTTGTCGTCTTTCTTTTTCTCGCTTGTTTTCATTTTGACCTAGCCATTGGGCTTATCCTCGTCGATTTTGTATTCCTAAGTGTGTGTTCTCCTTCTCCTTGTGGTGCACTGTACCTCTATTGGTACCATTTAATATCTTTTTTTTTTTATTATTATTATTATTATACTGTGCTATGACTTTTCAAGTTGTGGGTGGTCGAATGTCCTTGTACAACTTCAGTTGTCTCCCTTTGATCATTCCTCTAAGTTTTGTGCCTTCTAAGTCTTTCAACTGTACAACTCCCCCATCTGTGACATTTTTTACTTCGTACGGCCCTAACCAGTGCATTCTGAGTTTTCCTGGGTGTTGAATGGATCTGTTGTCATACATCAACACTAATTCTTCTTCCTTGAAAGTTTTCTTATTGATGTGTCTATCATGCTAGGCTTTGTCCCTTTCTTTATGAACTTGTTGGTGGAATCCTGCTAGGATCCTATCTTCCTCCATAGTCATCAATTGATTTAGTCTCTCATGTACTGTGCCTTGTTTCATCATGTGTGTAATTTTTGCTACTCGCAAACTTGGTACCAAAAATTCTAATGGCACCACTACTTCTTGTCCATATACCAGTTTAAATGGTGTGTGCCCTGTCAACTTCTTGCACGTAGTCTTGTAGGCCCAAAATACTATTGGTATTTTGAGGTCCCAATCATCCTAGTTGACATTATAGATCTTCGTCAGTGCATTCTCAAGGATTTTGTTAAATGCTTCTACTGTGCCATTCGCATGTGGATGATATGGCGTGATCTTATGATGATGGACTTCAAAATATTCAGTCATAGAATTGATAGTGTTGTTAATAAAGTGCATGCCTTCGTCTCTCATCAAAACTCTTGGGCATCCAAATCTAGTGATTACTTGTTCAAATAGAAAGTGTGTTTCTATTTCTGCACTACAATCCTTCACTGGTGTTGCTTCTGCCCATCTTGTTACATATTTAGTTGTGCTGATGATGTACCT
This sequence comes from Picea glauca, assembly GCA_000966675.3. Classification (NCBI taxonomy): domain Eukaryota; kingdom Viridiplantae; phylum Streptophyta; class Pinopsida; order Pinales; family Pinaceae; genus Picea; species Picea glauca. Next base: position 38,956 of record JZKD02S1695330.1, on the reverse strand, counting down.
TGCTCCTGTTCTTTTTGATGGTGGGTTGATTGGTCCCACGAAGTCTATTTCCCATTTATCGAATTCCTGTAGTGTTACCTGTGGTCGTAATTACATCCCATCCCTTCTATTGGGTTTGCCAACCCTTTGACAGACGTCGCATCTCTGGCAGTACTCCTTCAAATATCTATTAATGGTTAGCCACCATAGTCCTACGCACAATACCTTCTACGTGGTATCTTTGCCTGCATAATGTCCTCCTGCTATTCCTTCATGGGCTTCTATTAAAACTCTTGGTCTTTCGTGTTCTAACACATATCTTCGCAAGATGCTATATGGACCCATTTTGTATAAGTGTACTGCGTTCAATTGATAGTCTGGAGCCCGAACTACTAGGTTTTTCTTCTACGCGATGTTATATTCCTGTGGTGCAGTACTTGTGCTCAAGTACTGAATGATATCTGCAAAGTATTCATCAGCGATCTGAACTGAAAATAATTGTGCGTCCAAGAAGTTTTCCTCTAAATTCGTAGGTTATTCTCCATTTGTGACCTTTGATAGGTGGTCAAGTCCCACAGTCAATTTTCTTGTCTTGACTATTACTTAAAAATCAAATTATTGAAACAATAGTAACCATCGACATATTCTCCCCCCCAATACTGGATTGTTGACTAGTTATTTAAGGGTTGAGTGATCTGTGAACATCTTAAAGGGTTTTCCCAATAAGTAATGTATGAACTTCTGCAATGTGTAGACCATAGCTAGGCCTTCTCTCTCTGTGGTGTTATAGTTCTGTTATGATTCTGATAGCTTTTTTCTCGCAAATTCTATAGGGTGATCCAAATCCCTTGCTCCTGGCTGCGCCAAGATAGCTCCAAGTGTTATGATTGATGCATCTACATGTCCATGGAATGTCTTCTCCCATTCTGGAAATACTGGTATTGGCGTAGTGACCATCTTTTCTTTCAGCGTATCCAAACCGTGTTGACAATCGTCGTTCCACTAAAACTTTGTATCTTTTCTTAACAGTTTTTGCATTGGCGTGGTAATCTGCGCGTATCCTTTGATAAAATTTCTTTAGTATCCTATGTGTCCCAATGTCGCTCTTAGTTGACAGACTGTTTTTGGTGGTGGCAAGTTAACAATTACTGCAATCTTTGTAGGATCTACTAGTAAACCTTGTTTGCATACTATATGACCCAATAGTATCCCAATTGGTGTTCTGAATATACATTTTTTTATGTTTAGTGATAGTTGGCACTGCCTACATCTTTCTAACATCAGCTACAAGACCTCCACATGATATTTCAACAATTTATAGATTGTCCAATCATCCAAGTAGACCTCTAGAAACTAGTGGATAAATTCCTTAAACGCGACGATGACTACTCTGGAAAATATGGTTGGTGCATTCTTCAGTCCAAACGAAATGACTGTGTATTGGTAGGATCCCCATTCTGTGGAAAACGTGGTCTTGTATTTGTCTTCTTGTGCTATCTTGATCTAGTGGTAGCCTAAGAATCCATCAGTGAATGAGTAAGCTTTGTGTCCTCCTATGTTCTCCAACACTTCATCCGTGAAAGGTGTAGGGAATGGGTCATGTAGGCATGCATCGTTCAATTTCCTCAAGTCAATGCATATCCTTATCCCTCCTTGTTTTTTCTCCTGAACTACCATTGGGATTATCCATTCTGATTATTTCACTGGTTCTATTATTCTGGCTTTGAGCATCCTATCGATCTCATCTTTGACTTTCTCCTTATATATCAGGTTCAATCTGTATGGTCGATGTCTGATCAGTATTGCTTCAGCTCTGAGTGGTATCTTCATTTCTCCTAGCTCCCCTACTATACCCTTCATCTCTGTAAATGTTGTGGAAAAAAGGTCTTTGTACTCGCACAGTAACTCTATTATGCTTTCTACTATTTTCTCATCCCAGTAATCTCCAATGTTGGCCATTTTGGGATTCTTTGTTGTCCCAATATAGAATTTATTCACCTTGATCAACGCAACAATGACTTTTGATTCTATAGGTGGACCCTCCACTTCTCTTTCGCCTTCTTCTTCCTCGATCTGAATATCGTGTGGATCATCTTCCTCTGGTGCGTCCTCGTGCACATGGTAACATGAAAACAATTCCTTGACTGTCTATTTGTTCCGTTGTTGTTCTTCTATTATGATTTTGACTTATGGTTCCTTGATGAATATCACCCATATTATCCATTTAAGAGCTCCATCTATGTTAGGGTTCTCATGTTCAAATGAGAAAGTGACTGTAAAGTTTTGTTGTAATACCATCCAGGTCACAGTTTCTTTGCACAGTTCCTAGTCTACATACCAGTTTGTTGGCATGCCCTCTAGAGTGTGTATGAATTGATGAGCCCATTCTTTTGGGGGTGTCTTTTTCCATGATGTTCTGCACTTTTCCAAGTGTTCCATTGGTGCCCCCTATCCATCATACTTCTGCTTCTTGTTGTTTTTTCGTTCTGCGCCAAACCTTATGTGCATTAACTGCTTACATTGGTACCAATCTATGATTGTCTCTTTGTGTGCACCCCACCATATTTCAGGTGTGGCCTTGAGTGCTATATCAAGTGCTAAAAGTCTTTGATTCTCTAAAACTTCATCTTCATACTGTGCCAAGAATAATTCCAGATCGTTTATTCTGTGGAAACTGGGTGGTTCCCTTATCTCTATGCCTACCCATCTTACTGTGCGGTCTATTTGTGCACATCTTCTCGTGGAAACTTCATGTATCCTTTGTTGCTAGTTCTCTAAACCAGTATCTGAGTCTATCACACATGAAGTAATGCTTCATTGATTGATTATCCCATCTGCAGTTGGGTTCACATAATCCTCATCGCGCGCAGGTGTTATGTACAATTGGATGATTTCCTCTAAGTCTAAGCAAATGGTTCTACAAACCTTTCCCCTTCTGATGGGTCTAATGGTGCGATGACCCTGTATTCACCTGACTCAAATGTCATTTTCCATGTCTTCAAATTGATTATGGCTTGGTTGTCAAATGCCCAATCCATACCAAGAAACATTGGATAGGGTGTTGTTCCATCCACTATTTCGATCACTTCAAAGTCTTCTTTAATGTGCACACCATACAGGTCTACTAACACTCCTTTTAGTCTACCAATTGGTAGGACTCTGTGTTGGTTTTCTATCTTCAGTTGAACATGTGAATATCCTAATGTGGGCTCTCCCATGCATTTCCATGTATTCTTTGGTAATACATTAACTTCACATCCTAGATCTAGTATGATGTCTCCCATGTTGAAATCCCTGATGTTGGCATTCAGTCTGAACTCTCTACTCGTTCTTCTTATTGTATGTAGGTGATTGACTATTTTTTGTTCTAGTTTTCCTTCAGTCTCTATACTACATCTTTCTAATATGTTTTTCAATATTTTGACAGATGATGGATCATTTAATACTTTTACACATGATTGCAAAAAGCCTTTGATTGTACTTACTTGTCCCATGGTTTTAATTTCATTGGTATGATCCAATAACGGAGGCATCTCATACTCTGGTGCTTCCTTGCTTTGCTCTGCAGTCGAAGTTGATGCAATATCGTCCTTCTAGAATTATTGTCTGGCTTGCTTAAATATCTCTTTCTCCTTCTACGCGTCAAACTGCTTCCTTGGTTCGACGTTCTTCTTCACCCACTGGTGTTGTACTGGCTCTTGTCGGACTGCGTTGTTTCCTATTTTAGCTCCTCCATAGCTAACTATGTTGATGTTTCGTCCTTCATCCCTTGCTTCGGCCGAAATCCATTGAACATTCTGATTGTTATGGTTCCTCTTTTCCTGGATCTGTACTAATAGTGTCGGACATTCTTCCATATCATGGTCCGATGCGCGACAATACATACATGTTGTTGGTGGAAGTGGACATTCCCTTGCATAATGTCTCGATTTTTGGCAATTGTGACATACCACTAGTCCTCGACCTTTTCCAAAACCTCCTCTCGCTCATCCTCCACCTCTGTAGCATGCTCGATCTCCTCTCGGCATGTTATACTGAGGTGCCTGTGTAATGACCATTTTTAAATTAACAGCTTATAGAAATTACTGTACATTTGATAGAATGATTAGCTGTTAATTTAAAAATGTTATTAAAATAGTTGTTTATGATGGTTAATGATTAATTTGATTATTAATTAATTAATTAATAAAGTATTAAATAAGAAGTGGATAATAAAATATAATATTTAAAATAGGTTATGTATCCCACAAGGGATAAAATATTAAATATATGAGGATAAGTAATAAAGGAGGGATAAGGGTATTAACGGCGAGAGGATAAGGTGTAATAAAGCAGTTAGGTAGGAGTTAATGTAGGGAAGGCGGTGAAGGAGGAATAAGGGGGGGGAATGGAGTTGAGAGGATATTCATTCTACGAGAGGGGAGAAGGGATTTTGGGAGAGCTCTGAGTATTGGACAGAGGGAGGAATTTACAGTGCACCGGGGGGTTGCTGGAGGTTTTGGGCTCGGAGGGCTAGGATATCCGTTGATATCCTAGGGCTAGAAGCTAACTAGTCGGCAGGGAGGTTGGTTTTGGGTGGCGTCCTAAAGAAGCAAGCTAAGGAAGCAAGCTGCGGATAGCTTCAGAGTTAAGGTACTTCTTTAAAATTCATGCATTGTTTGTATAAAAATTTGTTATTAAATTTTATGACTTGAAATATTAGATTGCGAATGTGCTAGATTAAGTAATTTTTAAATTTTACTGTAGTGTTGTAATTTAATGGCTGCTTAAATTAACTTAGAGCCATTACAGCCTGATTATACTGCGCGGTATTGTACTGAGGTTGTGATGTATTGTATGGTTGTTGTGCAGTATTATACTGTTGTTGAGCAATGTTGTATGGGACTGGAACTTGGTTAAATTGTGGTGTGGTTTGCCCAGTCATCATTTCTTCCTGCACTCTATATGCATCTAATGTCCTCTCTCACATAAATTCCATAGTTCTACAATAGTTTTCGTCATGGCCCACTCACTTGCAAAAGTTGCAATATGAAATCTTTGGGATTGTCTGGTATTTCTGCATCATCAGGCAACGATATGGATCGTGGCCCAGTTTCTTACAGATCTCGCACCATAGTCCTCCTGTTGGTAACAAAATTGGCATTCCTCCTGCCATATACTGCGCGAATGTTGGACATTTGTTCTTGTGGTGTCCTTCTATCATGCATGTAGTACACCAAATGACTTCTCATTTTTCCTTAATTTTATTCTGGTTCAACTAGAATGTTAAGTTCTTCAAATCCTCCTTCAGTTCTTTGATGGCTGGATTTATCTACTGATACTGGTTTTATTCCAGTTGCAGGGCTTCCTATAGAGCCTTTGCCTATTTCTGAAACTTTTGTTGTCACAGTGGATATTTTAAGTGTGGGAGTAGTGAATTGATGAACAGGTGCCTATGTTGCATATTGGTCATGAGATATTTCAACTTTCCCTTCAGTCGGTTGAATCTCTAGTCAATCTCCCATATGGATTCTCCCAATTTTTGTCTAATTTTGATCATCTCATTCATGTACTGATATTCTAAACTTGGATTTTGAAACTACTTTATCAACAATTGCTTGATATCTGCAATTGTTTTAGTTGTCCCTGGTGGACTGTTTGTAGCTAAACTCATGTACCAATCAAATGCACGATCCCTTAATGTAATCGCTAGTTGTTTCATTTTAGTATCTTTGTTTGTGATCTATTTTTCTTCCCAAATCTTCTCACAGATGAACAAATGTTTTTCTGGGTCCTCAGACGCTTATCCTTTAAATTATGGTAACCTGATGGTGGGATCGTGTCCTTCCATTCTGAACATTGACCTACTGCCTCCATGTGGTGTAGATACTTGACTAGTGTTTCCTAAAATGGCTCCTCCAGTTGTTGTTCCTTGTGTAGATGTACTTCCTGTTGTTTGACTTCTTCCAAACTTCATTTGTCTAAACGGTGGTGTTCTCTTTGGTGTATTAATCGCACATGGGTTCCACACTGAAATTAATATGGATAGGATTGTTGCCTTCTCTTCCCGTTCTTGGACCTCTTGTTTTCCTCTCATATGTTGCACACATGATTTCCTCAATCTGCTCCACAGCTCGAAGATCCTCTACAACTTCCTCTTCACTCGCCAAGGCTTCCCTCGCAGCTACGACTCTCTTCTTGGTATTCACCTTGTATTGGTAGGGTACTTCGATACACGTCTTTCCAGTTGTCTCCATGATCCTCTTGATATGGTCGTCATCCATCATGATTGGGTCCAAGGGTTCCTCCTTCTTTCCATTATCCTTTCCTCCTTTCATTTCTCCTTTTTCTGTGAGTGCTTCTCCTCTTCCCCCATGCATGCAGGGAAGTTTAGTTGTCAGACTCCATTGTCATTACACCTTTTTTGTATAGCAATATCTTGATAGAAGTATACATCGATATAATGTACCTTCCTCAAGGTCCATGTAGAAACTCTTGCTCTGCTGCGCTATACAATTTCATTGTATCTACTGCAAACTCTGTTATAAATCCCACCACAATACTGTTGAGCCAAAAATCTACTGTGCGGGTGAATTTGTTGTTCACTTGTTGTAACTGCTCAATCTGTATCAGGGTCCACTTTATCTGTCGAATCTGGTTCGTTTCATGGTTATCCTTCAACCTTAGTATCCATTCCTGAAATAAGTGTGGAAAATCACAGAAAAATACTTCATGCAAATAAGTAAACACGTATTTCTCAAGATATTTGTGGGATGTTATTCTAGTGTTTTTGTTATCTTTCTGTGAAAACTCTAGCTCTTTTGTCCTTATCCATCTTTCGATCTCTGATTTTTTGGGATTCCATGGTCTCAACATCCCCTTCAAGTGGCTCATTGATTTCTTCTCTGCTTTAATATTCTCTTGTTCTGCCTCTCGCAGATCTTACGTATCTTTTACCATATCTTCAACATATCTCATTTACCCAATCCTCTATTGTTCCTACCAATGGAAACATAACCATTTGTTGGTTTATATTTACTTATATCTCCTATTTGAGTTTTTATTGAGTGACCCAGGGTTCATGTCTGTTCGGGTTTCCAACAAAACCTCTAAAACTATCGGCCCTCCTGGTAAACTAGAAGGCAACGCAATGCATAGGGTGCACTGCGTTGTCTCACCTGAGATAGTCTGAATGGATGGCTACAATACTCATGTGTTTGTATCCTATTATTGAGTGGAGAATCTGAGAATTGTATGTTGAAATTGCTATCGTAACTTCTTAACGCAATACACCATTATTTATGATTATGCAGGAAATATAACAACTCATTCAATTAGCATTACAATATCTACTGAAAGATAATAAAGAAACACATGCATTCAATCACATAACATGAGTTTTACTGTGTTTCACCTCCCCTCGGGTATGTCCACAAAGATTTGTCTCTTAGCTCTTTTATTATAGTATTTATTAACTACAACGCCACGCACTTTACAACTCTTCGTAGTCGAGTTAACATCTATTATGAGGCAGACTAGATCACACCAGGATCCTCAGCCTGCGATCTAAACCTCAAGATATACCCTCCTCAGTACTCTCTAGCTCAAAATATTACAAAACTAGGTCATACAACAAAATATTACATAGCATTCGCTTCCTCACGTCCGACTCTTCATATTCATTTCTCTCTATCAATCAACTATGAATCACCCTCTCCCCTATGAGACCTAAGTATCTATATTTATACGTTACCGACTCTTCAACCATTACAATACATTGAAAAAACCCTAACCCTAACGTCGTTAGGTATTCCATGCATGCATGCGTGCTGCTCTTCCTTCCATTTATTGCTTTCCTCGTGCATGCCTTCTTTCTGCTTTGGCCTGCTTCCAACAGATATGTTCTTTGGTTTACATTTTAGTTGATTGTTTGTTGTTTATGAGAAATAACCATGATCTTTCCCCCCTCATCTTAACATTTTTCTCTCAATAAAACCCCTCGCATATCCCAAAACCTTTACTCACCCCCTGCTCATCGACAATGATTAGACAATTGGTATGGATTGGATTGCATGAGTCTAATATGTTGTTGAGCCAAAATTTATTTCATATTTTAAAAGGAGTTGTCATGTATGGTTGTTAAAGAAACTATTTTCTAATCAAGTATGCATAGAGGAATGAGCTTTTTTCAGCTAAGGTAGTCATGGAAGAGGTAACCGAGAAAGAGGTAATGGGAACAGGGGCCCTAGAAAGCCAAGATTCTCCATTCACTTTGACGCTGACTCGCAAGAGTTAGGCCAGTTGTTTTAGGCTGGGTTTTTTAATTGGATTGGGCAAGGAGTGGTCCAACCTATGCATGAAAGGCCTCCCTTCCAATCCCCACAGGTCCCTGGTATCCCCATGCCCCCTCATGTCTCATTACATCTTGAAGTTCCCGAAAATGATGGATGGCAAGAGATTGTCCACCCGACAGTCTCCCAACATTGTGGCTGGTCTAACTTGTCTTTACCTGCTCCCCTGCCTATCAACCAAATTTTCCAAGCTGCCCTTGTCCACTCACCAGTTTAGTCTTCCCATGTGAATAAAAGGTTGAAAACCGAGGCCCACCATGCCCCTGACAAAGGAAAATCCATTGTTTCCCCTTCCTCACCCTCCAATGGCTCTAATAAATCTATGTCCTCCCACATGCATTTAAGGGAAAATTGCTCTCATGTGATCAACAAGATTAGGCCTAAAGGTTCAACACAACCTAAGGAAAATTCAAAGAGATCAAAAGGTGACAACAACAACAAAGGAAGGATTGCCTCTTAGAGTGGAAAATATGGTTTTTAAGTTTTATTTTATTTATTGTTGATGGCAGTTGACTTCAGAAATTTTGGACAACGTGTTATTTTTTGGATATATGAGTAACATATTTTGAAAATAATTTCAATTATCATTGAGATAAATTGTCAAATATAAATGTGATGATGGGAGTCACAAGGAGGGATGCTTTTTTTAATTAACTAGTTGTGTAATGATTGTTAAAAGCTAAAGGGAGTCACAAGGGGTCCCACCTACTAGCTATTATTTATTTAAAAAAAAACCCTTATTATGATTTATTACTTTTCCCCTTGACTAAAAAGTTAGTTTAGTTTTTAGTTAACTTAACTAATGAAGTAGTTCAACTACTTCAACCAATTCTAATTTGTTTAAAGGCAAATGGAAAGGGAGGAACAAGAGGATAATAGAAGGAGAAGCATACTAAGGTTTTCTCTTTGAGTTTGTGTTGAGATAGTTCATTTTTCATTCATTCATTAATTCATTACAAGCCTAATTATTTTTTATGATAGCAGGGTCTTATTGTAGACAACAATATTCAAGGCTGAATTACATCATTCAGACACTTGTTTTTTAGAGGTGTTGATCTATCGTTGATAGTCTGTGTGGACTTGCTTGTTTGTGAATTAGTTTTTATGACTAACAAAGGCTATTGTGCAGAGTCTAGTGGGCAACAATCTATGGCAAGCTGATCCAGATTTTCAAGTTCAGTTTTTTATTTTATGTCAGAAGTCCTTTTGTATGTTTCATCGGGGATGTCTAAGTTTGACTTTGGTCCAAAACTTCCTTAGGAAATTTTGTAAAGAGAATGATTCTTTGATGAATTGGAATGAAATAAAGGATTTGTTTATGTCTCATCTATTCTGATTATTGAATTGGTGTGTTTACTTATGTCTCTATATTTATTTCGGCATCTGATATGTGCAGAAAATTACATAAAAAACGAATTTTTCAGCAAGCTTTTATTTATAAAAAAAAATATCCTTAGAACTTGTAAACAATACTTGTGAATTAGGATAACATTTTTTATGGTTATAAACCTAGGGTGATATTACCGTCTATATCGCTTTATCCAAGCAAGATCTGAAAATGCTTGAGTAAGATCATTTCATATATTTTCCTCAACAGTAGGTTGGTCTGGGTGTGGGACTTGGTGCCAATCACTTTCTTCAGGCATGAGACATGAAAAACATGATGTAGCTTGGAGTGAATAGGAAAATATAATTGATAGGCCATTGGCCCCACACGTTTGAGAATAGTATAAGGACCATAAAATTTTTGTGCAAGTTTCTGACACTGCTAGGATTTGAGTGAATTCTGCTTGTATGGTTGGAGGTGGAGAAACACCTTATCCACTTTAACAAATTGACATTCAGAATGACCTTGGTATTCCTGTCACTTCATGATATTTTGAGCCATTACCAAATTGTCTTTGAGAGTACAAAGATGTTCATGTGGACGGTGAGATTTCGGTCAACTTCGTGAACTTTGAAGACACCCGACATGTATGGGAGAATCGATCGTGGCTTTTGTCTGTAGACTGCTTCAAAAGGAGTCATGCGAGTGGCAGTATGATAAGAGGCAGTGTACCACCATTCAGCTAGGGGTAACCACTGAACCCATTGATGTTGTCTTTTAGACGCAAAATACCTCAAATATGTTTCCAAACACTTGTTGACCACTTCTGTTTAACCATCATTTAGGGGATGATAAGTTGTGCTGAGATACAATTGAGTTCCCTGGAGCCTGAATAGTTCTTGCCAAAAATTCCTGGTATAAATGGGATCACGGTTAGAAACAATACAATGAGGCATTCCATGGAGTTTGAAGATATTATTCATAAAAAATTGAGCCACTATGGATGTTGTGAATGGGTATTGAAGAGCACACAAATGATCATATTTGGAAAGACGATCTACTATCACCATGATGACTGACTTATTGTCTGATTTGGGTAATCTAACAATGAAATCCATGGAAATATCCATCCAAATAGTAGGTGGAAGCATAAGTGATTGGAGTGTACTAGGAAGTTTGACAGTCTCGCCCTTATTGCATTGACATGTATCACATTCAACCACAAAGGTGTGGATGTTGTGTTTCATACCGTCCCAGAAGAAGCATCATTTTACCCTTTCATAAGTTTTGGTAAAACCTAAGTGGCCCATTGTAGGTGAAGCATGAAACTCAGAGAGCACCTTGGGTTTAAGGGTCATTTGTATGCTTAAATGCAAGTGACCTTTATAGCGAAACTCTTCATTGTGCCAAGAGTACCCTGGAGCAACTTGCGGATCGTGTTGAAGTTTCTGGATTAGGCTAGAAATTGGGGTCTTGAAACCATTCTCGTCGAATAACCTAAAGCGAGTCTGCTACAATGAATGAGAGGGAAAAGAGGGACCCTTCATCTCCATATTTCTGGGAAAGAGCATCGGCCACCACATTTTCTTTTCCCTTCTTGTAAACAATCTCATCACATCTAAACAACTTGGTCACCCATTTTTGTTGCTATGGGGATGAAATTCATTTTTCCAGGAAGTACTTGAGGCTTTTATGATCCATTTTAATTTAGAAGTGTTGTTCCAATAGATAAGGGTGTCAGAGATCCATTGCATGCAAAATATCCAACATTTCCTTTTCATAAATCTATTGGCCTAGATGTCATTCTGACAATTTTTTGTTGGTGAAAGCCAAAGGTCATCCATCTTGCATGAGGATTGCTCTGATTCCTCTCTCGGATGCATCACATTATAGAACAAAGGTCTTGTTGAAGTCGAGTAGGGCCAGTACAAGAGTAGTGCACATAAATTATTTCAAGGCTTGAAAGGATTGGTCAGTTGTTGGAGTCCAACTGAAAGCATTATTTTTAAGGAGACTTGTGAGAGGATATGCAATTTTACCATAATTATGAACAAAATTGGGATAATATCCCATTAAACCCAAGAAATTACGTATACTTTTAAGAGTTTTAGGCTGAGTCCCATTCTGCATAGCTTCAATTTTCTTTGGATCCACCCTTACACCATCCTTGCCAATAATATGACCCAGGTATTCAACTTCAGAGGCACCAAAATAACATTTAGACTGTTTGAGGAAAATTTGGTGCTTGGAGAGGAGATGGATAAATTGATCTACATGGGTGAGATGCACGAGTGTTGACCAAAATTTGGTCATCTATATTTTACCGCTCTTGGATTCATAAAAAAAAATGATATCAAAAGAAGAAAATTTTTGAACTTTTATAAGTTCATTGTGTATCCCTTAGTCTCATCTTCGCCATGCATTTTTCAGATCGAAAATCCGAGTTTGTATGGTCAAGATATCTAGGTTTATGTTTAAGCGGAAAAAGGGTACTTCTTCCATGTGGAATAAAGATAATTTCTTTTCTTTGAAACACATCTAAAAAATTTCGGGCCCAAGGCCCTTGTTTTCTTCAATTTTTCAAGCCCAAGACCCATAATTGTCTTCAAATTTTATGGGCCCAAGACCCTTATTTTATTCAAAATCTTATGGCCTTAAGACCCATATTTTGTCTTCCCCTTCACAACACTAAGAATTATTTAATTATTCTCCCATTCTTCTCCCTTTATTCCCTCCTCCTCACCTTACCATACTACTTATCTCTCCATCCTCCCCGCCATACTTCACATTACTTATTTTATTTTTTAGTCCACCTCCCCTCCCTTATTCCTCCATGGCGGTCGGACAAAATCTCATATTCCCAACCCCCTCACATCCCTCACCCCCGAGTCCATTTCTACGTTGCCTACAAACTACCCCCTTACCTCACCCTACATCATCCCCTATCTTTGCTACACTCATATTTCCCCTCCCCCTCACTTATCCTCTCTTCTAAACTCTCATCCCATTCCCCTTCACTATACTCCACCTTTTGTTTTTAAACACTAAGATTATTTGGGTTTTAGTCATCACGGGTTCATCGTGTCTACGGGTTCATGGACTCACTCACTTCATTTTTATTACCCCTACGAACCCGTCGTGCTTACCAACCCTCCATCTACCTTATACCGCCACTTCATTTCATCTCACGTACACTTATTCATTTCCTTACTCATTTTTATCCTATGTTTAATATATTATACCTTCAACCAATTAAATCTTTCCACATTGAGTTTCATCACTGGTTCATTTCCAACCAATGAGACTATTACACATGGCAAAATATTACACATGGAAACATATGAATGGTGCCACATGGAAGTTCATTACTAATGACACATGGCATCTCATGAAGGGAGACATGTGGCGTATTCTTATTGGTGACATGTGGCACACTATTATTGGATGACACATGGCATGATCTTATTGGTGACATGTGGAATCTTACCATTGATGAAACGTGGAATTACTAATGGCATATGTCATGTCATGGAGGGAGACATGTGGCGTATTCTTATTGGTGACATGTTGCACACTATTATTGGATGACGCATGGAATGATCTTATTGGTGACATGTTTCATCTTACCATTGATGAAACGTGACAAAATTTGGTTGGATGACTCATCACGATGGCTGGGCATGGTTAGAGGTTAGTTTAATATATTATACCTTCAACCAATATGGCAAAATATGAATGGTGCCACATGAATGGAAAAATACTATGAATGGTGCCACATGGCAGTTCATTACTAATGACACATGGCATCTCATGCAGGGAGACATGTGGCATATTCTTATTGGTGACATGTGGCACAATATTATTGGATGACACATGGAATGATCTTATTGGTGACATGTGGCACCTTAACATTGATGAAACACAACATTACTAATGACACATGACATATCATAGAGGGAGACAGGTGGCATATTCTTATTGGTGACATGTGGCACACTATTATTGGATGACACATGGCATGATATTATTGGTGACATGTGGCAGATTACCATTGATGAAACGTGTGGTTGGATGACTCATCACGATGAATGGGCATTGTTAGAGGATGACACATGGCATATCATAGAGGGAGATAGGTGGTATATTCTTATTGGTGACATGTGGCACACTATTATTGGATGACACATGGCATGATATTATTGGTGACATGTGGCAGATTACCATTGATGAAACGTATGGTTGGATGACTCATCACGATGACTGGGCATGGTTAGAGGTTGACTTTTCATCAAAATTTTAATTATTAATTAATTTCCTAAGTGAAGATTGAATGCTTAAATCTTTATACACTCCACTTGACTCACATGTAAAACATAAAGGAGTTTTTAATATATAAATTTAAAATATCCACACTCCCATACATGTGGGATAATATTTTAAACCAAAAGGTTGAATTTTTTATGAAGAAGTATAAAATTAAATCCAAGGGTCCACATTTTCCCAAGACGTTCGATCGATGGTGGCTGAGTCACAGACTTCTGAATGCCATATCTTGAGCTTCAGACGACAAAATTGCGCAAGTTTTATACTGTTAGAAAGGTATTTCGATGAAGAAGATGTTGATATAGGTTAGAAGGACTGAAAGTGACCATATTTTTCCTAGAAATCGAAATATAATTCAACTTCATTTTTAATAGGTCTTTGTGACAACTCAACTTCACGCGCTCATATCTTGAGATCAGAGAGTCGGATTTGGGAAAAAATTATATTGTTGGAAATATAAGGCGATGAATATAACATATGAAGTGATTTCCATGGTTGAAAAGTTGACTGTCACTTCCAGAAAAATAAAATACAATCCTCTTTTAAAGGACAATTAATTAATTTTTTGAAAATAAAAGTTTATTTAAAAACTTTTATTAAAAAAGGAAAAGGATCCATTTTAAAGATACGAATGATAATGGTGTGAAATAATTTGAAACACTTAAATGAGGAATCAATTAAAGTGAATGATTCAAGAAAATAAAAGTGTATGAGAAATTCAACAAGGGAAAAACCCTATCTACTCAAGTAATTAGAAAATTTGATTTTTAAAGAGAATAAGTGTTTCATGAAGGGTTCCATAATCAAAATTATCAAAGGGGAGGGGCAGAATATTAGAGGAAGAAGAAGATACAACCATGAATATACAACCAAACTTCTAATCAACAAAGAGAGATCTCCATCTTCTCCACTCTTTCTCTTCTTATACACCATTTCTCATAGTTTAATGCTTGAATCTCTGAATTGGGAACAAGGCTGAGTTTTTGAGTGTTCTTCTTGTTTTCTTCAAAATATTTTTTCTTATATGATCATGGAGTATTTATAGCCATATACATGATTGCCAAAAAAATTGTAATGAAGAACATATTTCATGAATAAAACTTCACAAAGAATTGCTTCGGGGTTGATTTTGATTGTATCTTGTAACTTTGAGTCTTAAGTATGAGATATTTTAAATTGATCTATAAAATTCTCTTTTGATATTTATAGTAATACTCCTTTAAAAAAATTTGAGATGATAAAATTATTCTCTCCTATTTCTCGTGAAGAAGATATGGATGCATTTATATATGATTAAGAAGATTATGTATGTGATGTTGATCACAAAGAAATTCTTATGTTGAAGCCCTCCTTCAATCTTTTCTTATTTTAAAAGAGATTTGTTGTTGCTTATAAAGATCATATCAGGTTATTGAAGAACCATTTGTTTGAATAAATCCAAGCAATGAATATCTAGGGTTTGTTTCTTTAAAATTCTCTTAATCCAAGATATCACAGATATATATTTTATCCAAAGAGGAGTACCACCTCTCTAAAACCGCAGGGGGATTCATATCTTCGTGAGGTTGTTGTTTCGGTCCTGATAGATTCAAACGTCAACAAATGACCAAATTTTACTATAAATGAGAATATCATCAAAGTGTAAATGTGTTGAACCTGTATAGAATAAATCTATCTAAACAATAATACACACATTTGCAGAGAGAATTGGAAAAAGAAGAAAAAGGAGAGAAAGAATGGAAGAATTATCATTAACCATTGTGAATAATGAATAATTTACACATGATATACTCTGTATATCTCAATGAGTTCGAATTGAGGTGAACCAAGTCGACATAGTGATGGTCTAGAGTGATCTGGACACACACTAGCAATTACGGGAGTGAATTGCCACCTATTCTAGTCTCTCAGGTAGTTACGGGAGTGAATTGCCACCTAATTGAGTTAACTAGTCAACTAGTCTTCAGTTAACTGACTGAATAGAAAGTAGTGAGGAGTTAACTCAAGGAATCAAGGCTAATGCACCACTTTGGTGATGATACCAAGGCAAGGTCGAATTAGCATGGTGATGATCCCAATGTTGCATGGTGATGTTCCCAATGCAACATCTAAACTCAAATCAACTAGTCAAACTGAAGTGTGAATTGAAAGAGATATTCTCCAGGTGGAATATTCTCTCCTAAAATATAGGATACTAGATAATGACTAATTATGACTAATGAACAAATAAAAACATTAGGAAAAAAAAATCCTAGGTGTGTGTGAGGTAACTCCAACACCCCCCCTGAACATCACTATGGTGAAAATAAAGATTTTGTCCCGGCAATGAGGCCATGTTAGGTACCCAAGTACAAAAGATACACTGAAAATAAAGTGAGGAAAGAGGGAAAACCTCATGGAAAAAAACCCCCCTCAAGGTATAATGTATGTAAAAAGAAGAACTACAGTTGCTAGGCAACTGTGTCCTTCACTCCAAGACGACCTCGCAGAGAATGGAATTTCTGCTTAGTGAAGGTCTTGGTGAAAATGTCTGTCGTCTGTTCTACTGAAGGACAAAACTGTAAGTCGATGATCCCCTCGTGTACTAAGTCCCAGATGTAGTGCATATGGATATTGATGTGCTTCGTCTGCTGCCTCTGAAATGGATCTCTGCAGAACTTCAGAGTGCTCTGGTTGTCACACCAAATGCCGATCGATCGATGAAACCGAATGCCCAACTTAGTGAGAAAATGTTGTAGCCACATAGCCTAAATGGTTATGTTAACTACCCCTCTGTACTCTGCCTCGGCTGAAGATAGAGCAATGGCAACTTGCTTCTTGCTTGACCAACAGATAGGCCCAGAACCAAGAGTGAGTGAGTAATCAGATGTGGACTTGCGATCAATGCTATCGCCAGCCTAGTTGGAATCAGTAAACCCAATGAGATATAATGTAGAGTCTATTTCATAATGAATCCCAAAGGTGATGGTTCCCTATACATATCAAAGGATACGCTTTGCAACTTTCCAATGTAGCTCATGCGGCTCCTGCATGAACTTGGAAACTGCGCCAACTGCATATGAGAGGTCTCGTCTGGAGTGTGTGAGATACAAAAAGCTCCCCACTAGCTGTCTGTACAGTGTGCTATCAACCAGTGGAGTCTCCCCACCATCCTCAAGTTTGACTCTTGATAGGAAAGAAGTCGGAGCAGACTTACAGTTTGTCATGTGAAATATCTCAAGGAGATCTCGTGCATACTTGGATTGAGATAGTTTGATTCCTGATGCATCCTGACTGATCTCAAGTCCAAGGAAGAAGTGTAGAGGACCCATGTCTGTCATCAAAAACCTGCCATGAAGAATCTTCTTGATTGCAATAATCGCTGAAGTCGAGTAATCGGTGATCAACAAATCATCGACATACAGAACTAAAAGTAGAAGTGAATCAACCATCATGAGCATGTATACATTTGGGTCTAATTTACAACGTACAAAGTTATGTGACAACAGGTAGGAGTCCATCTTGTCATACCATGCCCTCGGAGCCTACTTGAGGCCATAAAGTGACTTCTTCAGTCGACAGACCAAAGATGAATCCTACATAAATCTCTGGGGCTGCTCCATGTAAATATCCTCAGAGAGATCACCGTGAACAAATGCATTCTTCACGTACATCCAATGGACTTCCCATCCCTTGGTTGCCGCAATGGCAAGTGATAATCGTATGGAATCCATCTTCGCTACTGGAGTGAAGGTCTCATCATAGTCAATACCATGAACCTACTAAAAGCCTTTGGCGACAAGCCTGGCTTTGTATCTATTGATCTGTCCATCCGTTGTGCTCTTGGTCCTATAGACCCATCTGCATCTGACAAGTTTCCTCCCAGACGGAAGGGGAACCATATCCCACGTCTGGTTCTCGAGGAGGGAGTTGTACTCCTCCTGCATGGTGGATTCCAAAAATGGATTTCCAATAGCCTCGCCATAAGAATGTGGATCTAAAGACTAAACCAAGAAAAGATGCCTGGAAAGCAATGGTTCAGTGGCAGTGAGTGCAATATGAGGCTCCTCAAAATTAGATCAAGTCCTCCTAGTATTGGCTAGATCACCAACGAGATCACCTACATCCTAAAGAGTAGTTTGTGCCCACTAGGGCCTTTTCTATGGCTCTGCAACTACATCTGGATGCTATGACTCTGCATCTTACTATATTGACTTTGAATCTGAATCATCTGAGTCCTTTGAATCAAAACTCTCATCTGAAGAAGATTCATCATGTGCATGCTCATCATCTCGGACAGGTGGAAGAGTGAAGGTGTCTACATGCAACTGCTGAGGTACATGTGAGACACTTTCCTCAAATTGGACACTACGCTCAATGATGAGTCGATCCGAGGAAATATAAATAAGTCAATATCCCTTCACACCATCAGGGTATCCAACAAAAATGCACTCAGTTCTCTGTGGATCAAGTGCCTTCCTCTTTTCAGAGGTAATCCAGGCCCATGCTGTGAACCAAAAATGCGAAAGTGGGCCACTTCCGGTTTGAGGCCGCTCCAAGCCTCATAGGGGGTCTTATCCTTGATAGATCTATGAGGAGATCTGTTTTGGATTTATGTTGCACAATTAAGTGCTTCGGTCCATAGTCTCTGTGGTAGTGACTTTGCATGCAACATGCAATATGCCATCTCCTTTAGAGATTTGTTTTTCCGCTCAACAACTCCGTTTTTCTCTGGAGTGTAGGGAACTGTATGCTGCAATTGAATCCCTGCCTCATGGAAAAGATTATGAATCTCATGATTCACATACTCTCCCCCGTTATCATTTTGGAGGACTTTGATATTCTTTCTGGACTGTGTCTCAACCAAAGCTTTGAAATCTTTGAGGTGTTGAAAGACCTCAGATTTTGCCTGAGAAAGTAGATCCAAGTAAAACGTGAGAAATCATCAACAAAATGAGAACAAACCTCGCTTTGTTGATCGATGGATGCGTAAAAGGACCCATGAGGTCACTGTGGATCATATTTAAATGTGCAGAAGCTCGCTGAGACTTTCCTTTGACGAATTTCTCTTGAGGGTGTTTTCCGAGAACACATCCCTCACATACTCGCTTGGAGAAGAGGATGTCTGGTAGACCATCAACTAATATTTTCTTGCTAAGTTTTTGCATGTATCTAAAATTAAAATTTCCAAATATTTCGTGCCATATCCTACTACTTTCATCAGCATGAGTAAGCAGTAAAGAAGAATCAGGTTCAATGAATTTAGAAAATGTATACAATCTAGACTAATGATTTACCTCACTGGTAGCAACCCTGGAGTTGGTTTGCATGTCATATATGTCCACAACATTTGGTGTGAATACGAATTTCTTTCATGTGCTAGAATTCGTCATATGATACATGGAGAGAAGGTTGACAGAAAGCTTGGGAACATGCAACACGTTCTTGAAGCTTTTGTTGGTGAGTTCAATCCTTCCTTTGTCGGTGACTTTGACAGAAGAGTTGTCCCCCATCAGAATAGGAGGACCTTTTCATGCATCCAAAGAAGAATAGACTGCTTCTGAGGTATCCATGTGATGTGATGCTTTTGAATCTACGATCCAAGCATCAGGAGAGGTCTTGATTGCACTCAAGGCATGGCTAGAATTTCCTTTCTTGGAATTCGGATCTTCTGGCTTCTTCTTTTTTGCACCCTCGGGGATGCGATCTCCAAGGTTGTTTTGCTGAAGTATCTGAGACATCAGATCTATTTTTTTTCATGCATGCAGATTCCAAATGGAATCCTTTGCGACAGTATGTGCATTTCTCTCCTTTTCTTCCCTTTTCTCCTTTGGATCTGGAGGCATCAGTGAAGGGTTTTGTGTACCCTTCATTCTTCGTATGTGCATGAGATTTCCTCTTATCTTTATATTTATATTTCTAATATTTTTGGCTGCCATCATGCATGGTGAGTGCATCCGCCCTTGGGCCTTTGATTGTGCCCATGTTGATGAGCTTGGTTTTCTCTTGTGTCAAGGATTCGATAAAGTCCTCAAGAGAAGGCATCTTCCAGGTGGATCCAGAGGCGAATTTTATAGTATGGAATGTGGATACAAATACAGAGAATTCAGGACCAATCTTGGAGAGAATGGTGAGAATGATTTGTTTATCCTCCTTCGATTTATCAACCCCGCAAGCTTTGAGTTGTGACAGTAAATCCTTGAATTTTGTAAAGAATTCTTGGATATTCTCGAATCTATTTGGATCCAATGTGAGCAGCTCCACCTCCAACATGTGTCCCCTCATCTCATCCTATTTTCCAAAGAGCCCTTCCAATATGGTCCAAGCTTCATTGGGAGTCTTACAGGAAGATATATGAAAAAGGAGATCAGGAGAAATAAGACTGCAAATTGTTCCGAGTGCCTCATCCATGCGATTTAAGTACTTGGATTTTTCTATGGATGATGTCAGATTTGTATTTGTATTCATGGTTAACCTATAAAACCCTTTGGATTAGAGATGTATAGCTATTTTCTCCTTCCATGCAAAATAGTTGTAAGGTGTAAGAATGAATTCTTTTTGGAATTCCATCTTTTCGTTGTCTTCAATCTTTTGTACCTGCACAAATTTTTGGTGTAGATTTTGCTTAGCAGTCCATTGGCTTTGATACCATGTAAATGTGTTGAACCTGCATAGAATATATCTAGATAAACAATGATACACACATTTGTAGAGAGAATTGGAAAAAGAAGAAGAAGGAGAGAAAGAATGGAAGAATTCTCATTAACCGTTGTGAATAATGAATAATTTACACATGATATAC
>JZKD02S1695330.1:4452-18166 GCA_000966675.3 Picea glauca | reverse complement strand
ATCAAGGCTAATGCACCACTTTGGTGATGATACCAAGGCAAGGTCGAATTATCATGGTGATGATCCCAATGCAACATCTAAACTCAACTCAACTAGTCAAACTGAAGTGTGAACTAAAAGAGAATATTATCCAGGTGGAATATTCTCTCCTAAAATATAGGAGACTGGATAATGACTAATTATGAGTAATGAAAAAATAAAAACCTTAGGAAAAAGAAATCCTAGGTGTGTGTGAAGTAACTCCAACACAAAGAAAACTAACACAAAGTGAAGGAGGAAAGGAAAAAATACATGATTCATGAGGCTTTGAAAAGTGAAGGGGGAATTAAAGAGATGAAAGGTCATGACCAAGAACTCATAGTGGCCCTCATGAGTGAAAATTGCAGTCTTGGGGATGTCTTCCTCTTTCA
Organism: Picea glauca; assembly: GCA_000966675.3. NCBI lineage: Eukaryota > Viridiplantae > Streptophyta > Pinopsida > Pinales > Pinaceae > Picea > Picea glauca. Next base: position 17,756 of record JZKD02S1695330.1, on the reverse strand, counting down.
TACGTATCTGGTGGTAGCCTGAACGTAGGTCCATTTTGGTAAAGTATTGAGCCCCACTGAGTTCACCCAGAAGGTCATCTATGACAGGAATGGGAAATTTGTCCATGATGGTAAGTTTTTTAAGGGCACAAAAATAAACACACATGCATCAAGTGAATTTGATCCAAAATCGATCCTGGAACCAAAATGTGTCCAGGAAGGCCAAAAAATCAAAGTTATTAGAATCGCTTAAAAATGGACGTGTGTGTAGGTCTCATCGTTACGAACCCAATGCAACTTGAATGGGCTCAAACAGAAACCATATACGAAATATATCGTGATATTTTCATTTTACCAGATAGGTAATTTTTTTATGATTGTACAATCTATACAGTGCTGATGTGGAAGTTGACCGTACAGTTCGTACGTCTATACAGGTGACATGGTAGTGAGTTGACATTGCTGATAGGGTAGACGCGTAGGCTGACAGGTGGAAAAATTGTTGTTTGACACGTTTCCTTGTGTGGGAGAATGTAATGGTGCCACGTGGCACCCCTCCAGAGGTTGGTAGTGGTAAAATTGTATCGACTCCAGGGGAGTCGAACCCGTGACCTCCAGTCCGGGAGGCGCATTTTGGAAGGGTCGGGCTACTAGCATGCCCACATTGTTACTTGTAAACTATAGTTTAAATCTAATATTTAAACTTTCTATAATGTAATTCAGGTGGACTAAAGGGTTGGGGCCTAGCCCCAGCCCTTGATGCAACTGCATAGGACCACTACCATAAGACCCATGGCCTATTCTCTTAAAATGTTAGTCAGGATTATGGGGTTAGTGCCCGATCGGTCAGGCTATCCTACTGACCAAGGCATGTAACCAAAGGCGTAACCAAGGGATAATCTAGCAAGGGGGGTGCGTGGAGATCAGGGTTGTGGGCACATGGCCACACCTGCAACCAAGGGTCGAGAGCTAAGGGATAAGGACCAGCGCCAGCCAGCCCAGGGCCACATGGAGGGCACCCATATGACCAGGAGCTCGGACAAAGGGGGTTGCGCCCTAATTTTAGCCAAACTTGGGTTTTTAACTATGTATTATGATTTTAATTAATTTGTAGTCTGATATTGAGAGATTTATTGGAGGATCTGGAGCTCTTTTTGAGGCCAGATCTTGGGGGGAAGTTGGGAGTTTGTTGCCAACTTCAATCCTATATAAACTAGAGGTTCTTGACAACCTTGGAGAGGTTCAGAACAGGGAAATGCTAAAGAATTGAAAATCCAAAGACATTTTTATGCAGGGAAGCCATTGAGGAGAGCAACTTTGCAGGCCATTTTCGGCCATTATTAGAGGATTTGGAGTTCTTTTTGAGGCTAGATCTTGGAGGGAAGTTGGGAATTTGTTGCCAACTTCAAGAATATATAAACCAGAGGTTCTTGAAAGCCTTGGAGAGGTTCAGAATAGGGAAATGCTGAAGAATTGAAAATCCAAAGACATTTTTATGCAGGGAATCCATTGAGAAGAGCAACTTTGCGGGCCATTTCCGAGAGCTTCGTTCATCTATTTTCATTGTCGTTAGTTGTGACAGGTTCTTGAGATCCAGAAGAACACAACCATATTAGTTTGTAATCCATTTGGCACTTTTATGATGTACTTTTGAAGCTTTGAAGAGAAATAATAAATCCCCACCCACTGAGACAAAGGCCCAGAGACGTAGGCGATATTGCCGAAATCTGTTATCAACTTTTGTTGTTATGGTTTATTGATTCTTGTGCTTATTTACAGATCTGTATATTTTATATGGATGCCATGTTTCATCATTAATTCGTCCTCTTTCATCAAATTCATAAATGGTTAATGAACTCATGTTTTTAAAACTCAACCATTGTCTTTAAAAGATCTTTTCAGATCAGCCTTCCTTCTTGAGGACCATGAAAACATGTGAGGAATAGGGTTGGTATTGGGATAGATAACACCCGCTTCTAATAATTCTTGGAAAATTTTCTCAATTTCATTTTTTTGAGAAAAGGGATGATGATAAGGGAGAACATTGGGAGGAAGGTTTCTCGAGATTAAAGAAATGGAATGCTCATGGTCTTCACGGGAGGTGGGAAGGCCCTGGGGAGTTTGGAAAGTAGTGGGATGATGGGAAAGGATCTCTTGAATTTTGGGGTGTATTGGGGGTGTCTCAACTTATTGAATGGAATAGAGTTGAGAAATGATGCCAAAATGACCTTTTTTGAGTAACTTTTCCATGTGATGGGAATTGATGATCTCTGAAGACCCTGCTATAATGCCTTGGAATTTATAATGTTTTCCTTCCCGTTGGAATTGCATGGTTAATTCCTTAAAATCCATGGTGATGGGGTCAAGAGTGTGTAACCATTTAGCACCAAGAACAATGTCACAACCACCCATGTCAATAGAAAACATGTGACATTTCAGGTTATACTGACCAATTTGTAGGTGCATGTTTTCACAATGCCCCCCACATTTCATGGAACCACCATTGGTAATAATGATTTGAAAATTGTTGAAAACATGGATATATCAATTGACTTATTAAGCAAGGCGACGATGAATAAAATTATGAGTGCTGTCAATTTGTAGGCGAATAGTATTTGTTGGATTACTGAGAGGGGGGTGCATCAGTAATAGATCAATTTAATCATTTTTCACCATAAAATACAAGTGTTATATCAATGTATCATTATCATCCAATAATTGTAGAGTAAATAAACAATGAACAAATGAGCAATCACACACATACAAAATACACCAATGTTTTACGTGGAAACCCAAAGCTGGAGAAAACCACATAATGTTTTTTCTTATATGTATTTAAGAATTACATTCATTGGAAGCAATAACTTTCTTTGTTTTCCAACTACAATTGGAAGGAGACTCCAACCCCCTAGTTTCTAAGGATACAACTTGAGGGAAGCTGCAACTCCCCAATTCTCTGGCTACAACCCCCTATGTTCTCTGGCTACAACCACATGTCCTTTCCCCGTCCAACTGCCCTGACGTAGAAGTAGAATGATGGAACCACTGTCACACTATCACTGTGAGATATACCATTGTAACAAACTGTACCATTGAACTGCAACCAACCAACCTGTAATAACATGTACCAAACAATATGTAATCAACCTGTACCATAAAAAAGTGCATCAACCATGCACCAACCTGTACCTCAACCTGTATCATCAACGAGTGCATCAACCATGCACCAAATATGTACCAATCATGCATCAAATGCGCATCAACTATGACTCATCAAGATGTACCAACATCATCAACTATACACCTCATGTATGTGCCAACCCATCAACTACTTGTCTCGACCATGTACCCAACATGTACCTCAACCAAAAGCCCCCATCAATTTCATCATTCAAATTTGATCTGATCACATATACCTCAAACACTATACAACAAGTCTGTACCTCAAACCATGTGCTAGAACCTCACTGTTATACAACCTCTATCTGTACCAATAACTTTAGCAACATAACTCAACCAAAAGCCCTCAAACATGAACCAATATTAAACTTCAGTAGATCTGGCCCAGATCAACTCTACAACAAGCCATAAACTCCCCATAGGGAATCCAACATATTTACAAGGCAAACCCTCAACTTGATTCATAAATTCAACACTACACATATGAGAACCATACCTTTCTTTTCTTCTTGTAGCATTTTGTTGTCGCGGTTTTGCTGTCGCTAATCCATTGCCGCGATTTTTCTTCTGCACTTTTCCTGATGCAATTTTTCTGCCGCACTTTTTCTGTTGTACTTTTCCTGCCACACTTTTTCTTCCGCACTCTTTCTGCCACACTTTTTCTGCTACAATTTTTCTACCACACTTTTTCTACCACACTTTTTCTATCGTACTTTTCCTGTCGCACTTTTTCTGCTGCAATTTTTCTCTATCAATAATACCTGCCCAAATAACCTTTCACAAAAATAGATATTCAATGATATTTAAGTGTGATTTGAATGAGAGACCCTTGCCTCTTATTTATACTTTTATGTAGCTTCATCAAGGAGTTACCTTCTAACCATCTTAACCCACTTTCCTTATTTTAGGGTTAACCCACTTATAACCACTTGTCCACTTAACTTAACCACTTTCCATAATTAGTAGGTTCTCCATTACATTTATTATTTAAATAATTTATTTTACATCGTCTTTGACTTATAGTACACTCATCACCTCTCTTTATTATTTAAATAATTTCTTTTTTGCAAACACTTTGACTACTTTGACCTTTTGGGGCTTCTAGATGACTCATGAGGGTTCTCCAACTTCACATGGCCATAAATCTCTAATCGTGAGGAGTTATGTGACATTCCACATACCACCGGAAATGGAATTACATGTACTATCCATATAGAATATTATTACCTGTAAATATATCAAAACTCATACCATTATCCATCAAACAAACTTGGGTCCATTACCCAAACCTTTCTCCAATTTCACTTAGCCATAACTCTCTAACTGTGGGGAGTTATGTGACGTTCCACTTACCATCGGAAATGGGATGACATGTACTATCCATTTGGAATAGTCATACCTACAAATATATCAAAACTCATACCATTATCCATCAAACAAAATTGGTCCCATTACCCAAACCTTTGTGCTACCGAAATTTTCTACCGAACTTTATTCAAGGGTTGACATCAATGAAAACCAACCCAAATAATCAGCAATATCCCCCTTTGGAATTGATAGAAACACTATGATGCAATACTGAAGTAATATAACTCATTCTCCCCATGTGACCATCACTCCCCCTTGAACCATGCCTATGTTCTCTTTCTCCAAGTATTTACCTTTGCATCTGATAAATCTATCCCCCCTTTGTCATCAATGGAAAAGGTATCTTTCCATCAGGGGCTGCTCTCCCTAACTGAACTCTTCCTGAAACTGATCTTCCAACCTGAATTGTCCTCTTTATCATACTTCCTCATGTAAATCTAAGACATATAAGATAAGCATTCAAAAGCATTCATTTTGGAGTAGAAATTACTTTGAGTCTTTGGTGTAGATACTCAAAGGCTTCCCGTGGAAGCGGTTTTGTAAAGATGTCTTCCACTTGTTCTTTTGTGCCTACATATTCAAATCTGATTTTCTTCTCTGTAACATGTTCCTGTAGAAAGTGATACTCGATTGGAATGTGCTTCATCTTGGAGTGCATCACCAGGTTCTTTGAGATATTGATGATGCTTGTATTATCACAATAGATTGAAATGGGATCATCTTACTCAACCTATATATCTGTCAGAGATTTTTTCATCCATAGAACCTATGTACAACATCTTGTTGTTGTAATATACTCTACTTCAGCTGTAGATAAAGATATTGATGATTGTTTCTTTCTTAGCAAAGATACTAAACACTCACCCAAGTAGAATGATGCTCCATTGGTGCTTCGTCAGTCATCAATGCAACCTTACTAATCTACATCTGTGTAGGGAATAAGTGATAGATCCTTTCCTTTTGGATACCATAATCCAAACTCTTATGTTCCTTTGAGATATTTGAAAATCCTCTTCATTGCTAAGACATGTGATTCCTTTGGTGCTGCTTGAAATCATGACACCTATCCAACTACTTGCATTACATTTGGTCTGGATGATGTCACATATAGTAAGCTACCAATCATTGACCTGTATTACTATGGCCTGTAGACTTTGAATCATCATCTTTGTTGAACTTGCAATTGGTTTGCGTAGGAGTGGTAACTGGTTTGCAATCTTCCATTCTGAACCTCTTTAGCCTTTCTCTGATATACTTAGTTTGAGAAATAAAAATTCCTTGGTTGTTTTGACTTATCTTAAGACCCAGAAAGAAGGATAGTTCTCCGAGTAATGACATTTCAAATTCATTGCACATATCCTTTGCAAATTTCTGGCTTAACCTGTCATCATTTCTTCCAAAAATAATATCATCAACATAAAATTCAATTAATAAAATACTATCTTGATTTACCTTGATGTATAGGTTGTTGTCTGCACTTCCTTTTCTAAACCCTGTCTATTGTAGATATTTATCCAGTCTAGAGTACCATGCTCTAAGACCCTGTTTTACACCATACAAGGCCTTCTTCAATTTGCACATGTAATCTGCGTTCTCTGACAACTGAAATCCTTCTGGTTGTTTGATGTAGACTTCTTGTTCATCTTATGTTTATTCTTCGTAAAGTTGTTGCATTGATTCATTTTCTTCTTCCTTTAATTCTTGTCCACCTGTTTCATCAATTGTTACATTCATGCTCTCCACAACTTTGTTCAACCTTAGATTGTAACACTTGTATGTTTTCCTTGTACTTGAGTAACCAACAAGTACTCCTTTTTCCACACGAGAGTCAAACTTTCTGATTATTCCATCTTCTCTTTTGATGTAGCATTTGCTTCCAAATACTCTAAAGTGCTTCACATTTGTTGGTATTCCTTTCCATAGCTCGTAGGAATTTTTGTCATTGTTGTTTTTGAGCATTACTCTAGTTTGAATGTGAAATGTTGTATGCACTGCATGTGTCCAAAAAATAGCTGTCAATTTTGAATCCATTAGAATTGTTCGAGCCATTTCTTGTGTAATTATCATCAATTATGATAATGTTCCTTTGTCTCTGAACCACTCTTTGAACCAATATATGAATCCATGTTCTCGTCCACTGTCATATATCTGTCCAAACCTACTCAGTGTTCTTATGAATCCATCTCTGTCCATATTGTCCAAGACTCTACTACACATTGTCCATAATGTTGACTCATTTATCATTGTACTATCATGAAGTATTCACTATTACAACTAATTGTACTTATACTAACTGATTGCTCTGGATCTGTCTATTCAAACTCTGCAAGCTGCTCAAAGGATGGTTCTTTGTTCTGCCACAGTTATCACATAGACTCCCCCTTTTTAATATTCATATTACCTGGGAGTCTCTAAGGTGGATGGATTAGAACAATTCATGCTCTCATGTGTATTCATCATCATCTTCATTGGTAGATTCATTATCTCTCTGAGCTCTGACTTATTTCTTTCTATCTATGGATTCCTCTTTCACTACAATGCCTGAAAGTACAATATCTTGAACCTATTCCTCATTTAAATGTCCTTATTTTCTTTCAGTTGTTTTCCAAACCTTTATGTATCTGACATCTTTCTTTTTCTCTGTAGAATTTTCTTCATCTTGTTTTATTGCCAATCTTACGATCTCTGGGACCTGGTATTTGTTCACCTGTTCTTAGTGTTTTATTATCCATACTTTCTTACATCTGATATCATTGTTATCTTTCATGTAAGTATCGATCATGCTTCTACAATCACTAGCTATGTGTCCATAGTTATGACATTTGTAACATTGAATGTTACGTGGGGCCACATAGACATTTCTTGCTTGAACATTTCTTTTATAATACATGCAATTTGAAACCTTATGTCAAAAGTAGGTACAATAAAAACAATGAGCATAAAATAAATTTGCATACCTGGGAGTGAATGATCTTCTTTGTGGCGTAGTCCTTCTGAATTGTTTCCTTGACTAATCATGATCATGATTGAAGCTTCTTTGTGGATTGAACATGGATGTGTCACACAGTTGGCTTAGCTTGATGGATAGTTGGTATATATTGTTGGTTGTCATTGATGTCAACTATTGGAGAGTAATATTGTAGATTGATGTCAACCCTTAGTGATTGATTTCAACCTTTGGAGAAATTCTGGTAGTGAATTCTGGTAGCACAAAGGTTTGGGTAATGGACCTGTTATCAGTCCAGGAAACTCTCTTAGGCTGTATCTCAGAGATGCCTTGTAACTTAACTATTTTTATAATTATTTTCTCAATAATGGGTGTGGGATTGGATCAAGATGAATATCTAAATCACTGGATTGGATCTTCAAGACAGTGTAGTTATATTCACACAGTACAAGGCCTTCAAGAGCTATTATCAGATAGGTTTGTAGATCAAATAGATAATAAACCAATCAATTAACCAGAACATACATAAACCATATATATGATGGGTCAAAAAAATAGCAATGGATGCTTATGATTCTTGTTTAATAATCAAAGGTAAGATGACTGTCACCATAGGACATTTAAATAGAGACAAATAAATGATTTCAACTCATAGGCATAGAATAGAAATGAAAAGAGAGTCTGACAATAACAATGAAAGAAGCTTGCAGATTGAATATATTAAAGAAAATGTATTAATCACAATAACATTAGAGTCTAGAACTCAAAGTCGAACCCTTTGTTCATCAAATGTTCTGGGCTTTATAGCCTTTACAAACAATTTCAAAATCCTAGAATACTGGATCGAATTTTTCCTAAAATAGAAAGTCAGTAACTGGCCCAAGAAAATAGGCAAAGATCCTATAAAATAGGTCAATTCCTATCCTTGGATGATATTTATGTCCTTCAAATTCTTTGGCAGGTGTAGTGAACCTTCCGAGGCCGCTAGATTTTATGTGATATGAGAGAATTCGAAAATGACACCTGTTGACAATCAAACAGCTTTATATTCCTGAAAATAGCTAACCGATTTTGACCTTTCTACCTTGTAGAGCATGTACAAAATAAAAACAAACTCTTTATAAGGATATCATTAATTATTGTCTATTGATTGGAACCATTCTTGAGGCTTTTGGACAAGGAAAACCTGGATTTGTGCAAAAATATTAACTTTATGCCCTATCAGTGCTTTCGGTAGCTAGAATAGACAGAATTCAGACCAATTAGCTACCGAAATATCTGCTTTCGGTGGCTAATGAACAATTGAAACGTTCTCCTAAGCCATCAAAAGGTATGTTTTAGTGAAATTATCAAAATTTCAAAATACCTTTTGTCTTAGCTCAAAAACGCCTTAGGGCTGATCTTTTAAGGCTTCTGCATCTTTCTCAAAGATTGTAGGATTGTTGGTTGCCTCTTTTTCATTGCACTAAAATTCTACCTCTGCTAGGGTTTTGATAGTAGCATGTGGTTGAGACTGGTGTTTTGAAGACATAGCTTTCAACCTTAAATCCCCGACCTTTTTATTCAAACCCTGAGCTACTCTCCATAAGCTGTTGTAATATTTTACAATCTTGTCCTTCTTTTTCTTTTCCTTTATGCTTTCATGTGCTATTCTTTCCAAGGTTGAGTTTCTTTCTGCAAAATTCTTCGACAGGGTTTCATATATGGTTTTAATTACCCTTTCTAGCACTTCTTGTTGAGTTAACTTCTTCTTAAGTTTATTGATTTCCTTTGATTTACTCTGCTTCACTTTTTTGCTAGATGAGGCATCTACAACTTGTGGTTCTTGTTCTTCTTGAGGTGTAGGTGATGGAAGGTCTTCATACCTTTCTATGAATACATCTACATAAACTGAATTTTCATGCCCAATGGTAATTGAATCTTCGTGCCCTGTTTCAATCCGGTCTTCTTCATCTTCTGAGTCTGTGTAAGGAATTTTAAGAATGATCTTGTTCACTGGGGGTTCTTAGGCCTTATCTATTTCACTGCTGAAGTTTAGTTTCTTCTTAGTTTTATTAAGCTTAGAAGAAGGAGAGGGTTGATTAACTAGAACTGGAGAGATAGCTCTCCTCCTCCTCTTTCCACTTCTGGGAGTAGAAGACTTCTTGGAATGATGACTCGTTTTTCCCTCTAGTTGTATATCAATCTGAAAATCATTCCAGAACAAGAAGTAATTCCACTCTTTGCTTCTTCTTTGCAACAACTCACAAACCAAGAGTTTAATTAGACCATGGTGGGATAGTCTACCTGCAACTTTATTGGGCTTGGCCTTGACCTGATGAGCCATATTAGATAAGATTCTGTCGAGAAAATAGGGCGTATTGAGTGGGTTTCTACCAGTAAAGTGATTCATGAGTTTGAAATGGTAAATCATAACCCTATTATATATGCCTTCACAAGTTATATACACCATAATGGATTTTAGTAACTGTTTCCATTTCTCTTCAAGGAAATACACAGGAATTTCTTTCTTCCATATCAAATCCTTGTGTTTTGGTTTCAAGTAAGACCTAAATTCGACATTCTTTGTGACAGTGATTTTGAACCATTTTTCTCCAGTCCTGGGAAGCTCTGTCACCTCGGCTATGAGGGATTCATCAACCTCGAATTCATCTCGACCGATGATTGCTTTCCTTCCATCGAAAGTCAGGGAAAAGGCTTCTCCCACCTGCTGGTGAGAGCTCTGTAATCTTTTACAAAAATTATAGCAACCTGCGTGAAAAGTTGGCATACCTCCGGGTGCGAATCCAAGTAACTAATATTGTCGAGCTCTTTCCTCAAAGTTGATCCTCCTTTCTTCATCTTTCGCAATGCTCCTGTACACTTGCAATTTGAAAATTGGATTTTGGGGGAAAGTTAAACAGCATAGACTTAGGGAGATTTGGCTCGACTATGACAGGGATGAGAAAAATGAGGCGAGCATCAGATCGTGGCATTGATTACAAGGGATGCGAAAGAGAATCTTGTGATTTGAAACAATCATGTTTTATGACTGTAATGATGAAAGGTACGTAACCATGTGATTTGATGAAACAACAATCCGAAAACATTTGCTACATCATGCAGAGATCAGCTCCTGGTCTTAGACGGTTTCTTCTCCTGTCTTTTTGGTGGCTAATTGCAATTATAAAACTTCAAACCTGACGGTTTAAACGTGTGAAAGGACGTGCTGACTCCTCCCCCGATCCTGCGATTACGGTGGCTAAAATAGAATTACATTTCTTTGTTTAAGCTGTCGAAAGCTAAGGCTTTCAGTAGCTAAGAAGCACTTTCGAAGAAGCGCCTAAGCCACAGAAACCTGATATTTGACTTAAATCAAATAAAAACTAAAAAAAATGTTTATCTAACTTTATTACATGCATAAAGCTCTAAAAAATGGTCTTTAAAAAATGTATTTTTTAAAAATACATCCTATCACCTAAAATGAAATAACTCGATTGATTTATTTGAGGAGATAACACTGGCTCCTATTGAAGCCTCCCTGTGAGGTTCAAGAACCACAGAACCAATGCCTTTCCTGTAAGACAAAAAATTCAAACCTATCTACTAGTGTTTCCATTGGGCATGGAGTTATTTTTCAAAAACAAAAACTAAAAATAAAATTTACAATGGCAAGGCTTTGAAGCCTTAGATAAAGTAGAGTTTTAGAAAATGCCCATTTACTGAGCCACCAATCATTTCTTCACCTTCCAGACTTTGTAGAATGAAGGTGTTTTTGTGTTGTACTTGAGTTATCATGAAAGGATTGGTCCACAAAGAGTCAAACTTGTCATGCTTTCCTTTATCTTGTCTGAGAGCATCCCATTTTAGAACCCAGTAACCAACCTGAAAGTTGTCCACCACCTTTGCTTTTTTTTCAAAAGTATCCTTGATCCTCTTTTGATGAGCTTCTGATTTATCCACCAGCTGTTCTCTGACTTGCTACAATTATAACAAGTCAAGCATTCTTCTCACCATATCATTTGATTCAGTTTGTTCTTCCTGAAAGAACTTATCCATTGGTAGAACTAGCTAAATGGGGAAAATGGCATCAGTGCCATAAACCAGTTTGAAAGGAGAAGTTCCTATAGATTTCTTGATAGTCACTTTGTTGGCCCAAAGAGAAAAATTTAGTTTAGAATCCCAACTTCTTTGATACTCCTCCAACAACTTTCTGATGATTCTGACTAGACTCTTATTGGATGACTCGGCAAGGCCATTGCCTTGAGGGTAATAGGAAGTAGAGTGTACCAATTGAATGCCCATTGAATTACACATGTCAACCAATGCATCAACTTTGAAGGATGTTGCATTATCTGTTACTAGCCTTTTTGGGCAACCAAATCTGATCATGATGTTTTCATAGAGAAACTTCATGACGACTTGATGAGTGGCATTTCTAGTGGGGATTGCCTCTATCCACTTGGTAAAATAGTCAGTGGCTACCAGGATCCACTTATGTTGACCACTAGATGAAGGATTAATCTTGCCTATGAAATCTAAAACCCATTGCTGAAAAGGAACATTCACTACAATAGGTCTCAGGGGTAGATATTTTAGTTGTTTCTTTCCTGTGAATCTTTGGCACTTATCCCAAGATTTCACAAAGGCGCACACATATGAAAAAATAAAAGGCCAATAATATCCAGCCCTTAGGATTTTGTGAGTTGTGGTCTTCCAGTAATGATGGCCTCCACAAATACTTGAATGAAACTGATGCATGAATTCATCTGACTCATCTTTTTCTAAACATCTCAATAATAAACTAGAAGGATCTTTCCAATACAAAAGATTATCATTAATGCATAATTTAATTTATCTGAGCTTAAGGGATTGGGCTTGAGTCATGCTAAGTTCAGGAGAAACCTCCAACTTCTGTAAAAAATGAACAATACCTGAATACCACTCACATGAAGACAAATTCTCGGCCACCTGTTGGTTGTCATGTTGCTCTTCTGCTGCTACCCCTATCTGCAAACTTGCTAAACTTTCCTCAATGAAATTTATGCCTAAAAGATCACAGTTCTCTTATGTCATGAGCTTGGCAAGGCCTTGGCCTTTTACCATCTTGGTGGGCTTCACTTCTATGTCAAACTCAATCAGATTTGTGATCCATTTATCTCTCTTTTCATCAATATCAGGCTGGGTCAAGACATCCTTCACAGAGGATGAAGGAACACAGGAAACAACCTTTGCATGAAGAATATAAATTCTGAAAGATTTTAGTGACTTAATGAGAGCATAGGCTTGTTTTTCTATAGGATCATACCTTAGTTCATCATCCCTAAGTGATTTGATGAAGAAAGCCACCGGGTGATCAAGACCTTCATCATCTTTTTGTAACAAGACTGTTGCCACTGTGTCATAGGAAGCAAAAGAGAAAATATAGAAATTCTTGGTGTAATCCAGACTGATTAGAGTAGGAGATTCCATGATAGCCTGTTTGATATCCTTAAATGAACTTCTTGCATTGTCTGTCTATTTTATCTCAGATCCCTTTTTTATCATGGAGGTTATATGTTTCACTAATTAAACGAATTTAGGAATAAACCTTCTAACAAAATTGATCTTACCGAGTAGGGATGGATATCCTTCTTTGACCTTGGTATGGACAACTTCTAAATTGCTTCCACCCAATCTGGGTCAATTTTCACTCCCTTTGTTGAAACAATGTGGCCTAGGAGCTTACCCTTCTTGAGAGAAAATTGAGACTTTTTGGGGTTCAGTGAAATCCTGAATTGTCTACATTTCAAAAATACTCTTTTCAGATGCTTCAGATGCTCTTCATGACTGCTGGAATAAACTGTTATAT
>JZKD02S1695319.1:120439-132977 GCA_000966675.3 Picea glauca | reverse complement strand
ATCATCTTTCTCTTCTATATTCACCTCATTTTTCCTCACACAATTCGCTCCTTAGTTGTCAATTTGATTATACATTACAACCAATTAATTATAAGAGAAGATCGTTGCCATCTCTTCCCCATTTTTTGTGTATTAGTTAGTGAATTTAAATGTTGCTTTCATATCTCAATTACACAGAAAACCACTTCCTCTTCTCATATTCATTATTTTCCTTTCCATCCCTTTCTTTTTCCTTTACTTTATGGATGTATTCATTTGATGAGTAGTTCTGATTTTAAGATGTTTGATTTTACATTTGCTTAATATTTCTACAGTTTAAGTTTGGATTGCTTTAAGAATTATTTTTGTTCTTATTCAATTTTGTTTTTGCATTGCTTTGTACTAGTCTACACTTATTTCCGCACTAATTTCCTCTCTTGTTTTTGTTATTGATGAATGATTTTGTTATCATTTTGTAGGATAAAATTTAATCCTCCCATTTTAGGATAGATCTTTAAAATAAATTGTTGATCGCATAGTTTTGTTTTAGTATTTCATTTTTCTTGGCTTCTTATTACAAGTTTGTAGCTTCAAACACCAATGGACAAATTAGAGGTCTAACTCGTGAGATATGGCTTTTCCTCATTAGAATTCTTCCTAAGGTGTTAGTTTCGATCGTGAATTTCATTTTTGTTTGTTTCTTTCTTTTATTGCATTTAAGTGTGGATCCGCTATAGGAAATAATCATTGAAGGGCATAAAACTTAAGTAAGCTACTCACAATTAATCACATGAACATCACCATGAGTGCATGAAATACTGTGATCTAAGCCTTTATAGAACTAAGTTATTCCTACGTCCCAGTGATGAATCCTTAGTGTTAATTTCCTGCAGTGTGGGTTTGAAGATTGTTTTGTTGGCTTTAGATTAGGCTAGACTAGGCTCTGATCCTGCGTTTCCTGCACCTGCACCTCGAAGCTTACGAGCCCCGATTGATAATTAAATGTGGGAATTAATAGTGCATATATTTAACCCAACAAGTGGTTGGAGAAAATAGAATGTCAATGATCGACGGTTTTTCTGGTTACAATCAGATTTCTATTAACGAAGATGATAAATAAAAGACAACATTCACCACCCCATGGGGTACATTTATGTTTGAAAAAATGCCTTTTGGTTTGATGAATGCAGGTGCTACTTTCCAGTGAGCTATGGATATCGCCTTCATGGGCGAAAGAGATAAATTTGTCGTTATTTATCTTGATGATCTGACCATTTTTTCCAAATCTAATGAAGAACATCTAATCCACCTCAAGAAAACATTCGAGAAATGTTGCAAATTTGGTTTGTCTCTAAATCCCAAGAAATCTCACTTTGCGATGAAAGAAGGTAAACTCTTGGGCCATATTGTATCTTGGGATAGTATTAAAATCGATCCTAAAAGGTTTGAAGCTATTGACACTATAAATATTCCTAGAAATGTAAAAGAAATCCAGTCATTTTTAGGGAAAATAAATTTTTTGAGGAAATTTATCCCGAACTTTGTTGAAATTGTGAAATTGATTATAGATATGCTCAAGAAGAACAACAAATTTAAATGGACGGCTGAAGAGAAAGAATCATTTGCACACATCAAGAAAATTATAGGTGAAGCACTTGTATTGGCAAGCCCTGATTATCTAAAGGAATTTTTTATCTTTTCGTTTTCATTCGAACATACAATTGCAGCGGTACTCCTCCAGAAGAACGAAGAGGGTTTTGAGCAACCAATAGCATTTTTCAGTAAGAGCCTTAGAGACACGGAGTTGAGGTATGACATAATGGAAAAACAGGCATATGCCATGGTGAAAGCACTAAAATCTTTCAGAACCTACGTACTGCATTCCAAGATCATTGCATATGTACCCACCAGTTCTGTTAAGGATATATTGGTTCAGCCTGATAGTGATGGGAAGAGGGGTCAGTGTCTTGCTAAAATTCAAGAATTCAATCTAGAGGTAAAACCGACAAAGCTCGTAAAGGGACAGGGTTTGGCTAAGCTACTAGACAAATCAAATTTCAGAGCGCTTGGAATAAATAACCTACAAGAGCATGAAGGATATTTATACATAAACGAATTCGACGACCAGATAGCTACAACCAGAATCGAAGAGAAGTTTGCATATTCAGTTTGGTATAAAGACATAGTATATTGTATTTTGACTCTGAAATTCCCAAACGATATGCCCCCGTATAAAACTAGGACATTGAAATTGCATGCAGTAAAGTATTGTATCTCAGAAAGCCAATTGTATTGGAAAGACCCTCTAGGTTTTCTACTAGTTTGTTTAGTAGAATCTGAAACAGAAAGAGTTATAAATGAATTTCACGAAGGAGTGTGCAGGGGACATCATGCGTGGAGAGAAACAACCTATAAAATCCTAAGAGCAGGATATTATTGGCCTAAGTTATTCACAGATGTGAATGCCAAAGTCAAAGCCTGTAACTCCTGCCAATTATTTTCAAGCAAGAAGAAACTCTCAGCGTAACCTTTGGTCTCGGTTAAAACAGAAGCCCCTTTTCAACAATGGGGGTTATATTTTATAGGAGAAATCAATCCACACTCCAGCATGCAACATAGATGGATCCTGACCACTACATATTATTTCACCAAATGGGTAGAAGCTATCCTGACCAGGAAAGCAACAAATTCGATGGTAATAAATTTCTTGGAGGAAAATATATTATCTAGATTCATCTGTCCCCGTAAGTAGTTACAGATAATGCCCAAGCATTCAAATTCATGGCAATGGTCAGCTTTTGCCAAAAATACAATATTGTGTTGGGTCATTCTACAATGTACTATCCTCAAGGAAAGGGGTTAGTTGAATCATCAAACAAAATCTTAATCACCATAATAAAAAAAGGTTTTGAACGAAAATAAGAAAGCCTGACATGTGCATTTGAAATATGCCTTGTGGGAAAATCGAATAGGCACCAAGAAATCAATTGGTACTTCTCCATTTCAAATGGTATATAGGACCGATGTAGTACTACCCATTAATTTGGCTCTACCTGTAATGAAACTTTGGCAAGATGAAAAAGAAGAACCAAATCATGTCACAAGAAGAATAAATCAACTGATTCAAGTTCAGCAAATGAGGGCTGAAGTGGATGAAAAACTTCATAAATATCAAGACAACATGAAAGCCATGTTTGATCATAAGGCTAAAGATAGGGAATTGCTCCTTGGTGGCTTAGTTTTGAAATGGGACGCTATGAGAGAAGACTTGGTCAAACATGGCAAATTAGATCATATCTGGTATGGACCATTCAAAGTTACAGCCTCTGAAGGGAAGAACTCATTTCTTTTAGAAAATTTGGACGGTAAAATCCTCAACGCCCCTATCAGCGGGCGTTATCTTAAGCACTATATGAAATAAACGATTTACAAAATCCCATCGTATATATCGGTTTGTGTTTTCTTTTTTTTACAGTTTTTAGGTAAGTCTTACTTCCACCGAAAATAAAACAGGTTAGTGATTTCATTGAAAAGTAAATGTAAAATAATTTACTCATCGAACCCTGTGACTCGTAAAACCTTGACACTCTTCTTGGTTTTTTTACACAGGATTTTTTTCGATAGCTCAAACATTACGAAGGAGACAAACAAGTGGTCGTATATCAGAAATATTGGTTATCCTAAAACAAGTGATAAATAAATAATTTACTTAGATGAAAGTGAAATGGAGAATCAAAGGTATGAGTCTCTGAATTATTCAGATTTCCAAAGAATATCACATGCCGCAACAACAGTCTTATATGTATAAATATACTCGCTAGATGTATTATCAAAGGAATGAATTTTCAAAATAAATCATAAAAGAGATCATATGGATAAAATTAAAATAAATGAAAAAAGAAGAAATAAAGTGAACTCAGAGAACATTTTTCAAGAGTCGGGTTTGCGTTATAACAACCACGTTTATGAAATCTGAAACCCCTCTGTCACCCTGTTCAAATCTTTGGTATTCTTCTCCTTGACTTCAGATGCCTCCCCATGGCCTCCACAGAGGAAGGAGGGGTCACATTGTACCTCTGAAAGCTGACAAACAAATATTTAGAAAAAGGGCAAGTCCTCATGGCTCCTTAGGCTCCTACTGAACAAAAGTATGTATAGGCTAATCCTAACTCTCTTAGTTCTTTTAACATGTCTTAAACGATTAATCTTGCTCAGAAGAAGACCCCTGGAAATAAAAAAGTCCCACATAAGTTTCCTGCAGGCTAAGATGTTTTGAAGGTCAAAAGAAGACTTGTCCAGAGTAATCAAAGTGAGTTAACAGACCTTTGTTGCCAAAATGATTATAGATATCAACCCTAGTATGATTTATACAAATTGATTGCCCCCACTTCATGTTCTAAAAAGAAAATATAGGACAGATTGTGAAAGGAAATTCACAAATGATTTCCCCCATCTAGTCCAAAAAAGAGATGATGAAAGGAAATTCATTAAATGATTGCCCTCATCTCAACATTTAAATGAAAAGTTACAAACTGAAGTGGTGAAAGGAAATTCAATAAAGGGAATCAAATAACTTCACTGGGGTACTGAACAGGCCCGTTGGCAGTGAAGCAATGTCTAAGATATATGTAAGGTTGTTATACATGAATTATATTGTACTCTGGTAACCAGTTTTCTTTTTTACTAAGATCTACATCCCGAGTTCACGCGAGACTCCCTGATTAAAAAACATCGAATTTACTTTGACTTGATGCAAGAAAGATACACAGAACCTATTAGAATTACTAAGGTTGTTTTGATTATCTTAAGCAGACCCAAAATTAGTTTCAAGGAAGAGGAAGTCATCGAAGGACCTAAAATTGAGATTAGTAAACGATTAAGTTTCGAAAGCTTTCGGAGATAAATATGAAACCTCAGATTCTCTCTGTACCCTCTTTCTGAAAACATTTCACCAAAACAAATTAATGACTCCATTTACCCAATAAAGGCACATGGTCTATTGTTCTTCTCGTCACATTTCGCAATTCAGGAGTCATGTTTCAAGCAAACTTCGAATGTCCGATGTGTGAAGTTGTGAAAGCGACTTAAGACAAACCCGGTTAATTACAAGACCAATGATAAATAATGTTATTTAATCGTTATCCTGACTTCGCAATTCGGTGGTTTTACCATAGAACGACACCTTTGTAACCCCGATACTCAAGGTCGAGAAATTTATAAACTAATCATGATCAATCAAAAGCTTAATTCTAATCAAAGTTAATTAACCAAATCGTAATATCATAAATTTGGGGATCATGGCCCAAGACTAAGAATAAAATCGTCTGAGACTACAAACGTCGAAAAATAATTAAGAACTAATTGTGATTAATTAAAGGATTAAACTGGATTAATTAATATCTTAAACAACTTTTAACCTGTAAAGCTTATGGGTAAAGAATTAAATGTTTCTACGATCATCCCAAGTCATGAAATATCAAACCTTTATGGAATTTATAAGCGAATTAGGAAATGATTGAACATAAGATCTTGCTTTATTTCAAAATCTTTCTATTAAAAGAACTAAACGTTATGTCAGCAAGGACCCGCACAGACTCGAGTACTCTAAGCGAAAGAATTTCCTTCATTATTTGAATTTCATTCTAGTTTCACAGGGACAGTTTAGAGAGATAACCATTGTTCGTATTTGCATCCTCTGTAATAGGAACTATAATCTCAATATTTTATATCATGGCTCCACGAAAAATGCCAAAAACGGTTGGTGAAAGTTCAGGTCAGAGCTCGGATGTTATTTATGATACCTTGCCTAGAAACATCGATACAGTCAAAACATAGACACAGGTTTTCAACATCTTGTAATACATGCTGATAAACTACCTAGACGACTCGAGAAACAACGAGAAAGATGACTTGTATATCAAATACAAAGTGGTCACTCAGTCGGAGATGAAAAAGGTAGCAACAAGGTCGCGGCTTTTCCCCTATTGTGATATGGTTAAATGGGCGTTGGACCATGTATATATCTCAACTAGGACAATATTTAATGCACATAAGGTGGTTGTTGGGACATTTAGGTCGGAGCATCTGCAGGCGATGTAAAAATTGACCCCCACACCCAATTTTACTTACAATGTCGAATTCTTAGAGGGTTTCAAAAAGAAAGAATGGGAGCAATTTGGAAAAATCTTATCCGACCTAATCAAATATTGGTGCTCAAGTCCTGAAAAGTTCAGAGAGGACACTCATGGTATATACGCAATCTCTTCATTACAGCCACAATTTATGTATATAGCGATGATGGTATGCAGGCTTTATGGAAGAGAGAATATTGTGCATTTTGTGCTCCCATGGGTACCGCTTATCCACACAGTAGCAGAGGGGTACTCTTTCGACTGGGATAAATTGTTGTCAGACAATCTGGCCAACCAAGTTACAGAATATCAAGCACAAAGGGCGAGTGGGAAAGCAGCTTCATTTTTCATGTCTGCATACATTATGGATGTTGTTTGCTTCATGACACCTTTTCCATTAATGAGCTGGAGCTGGAATCCAAATAATGTAGAGCCTATTCATGTGTACCACTCCAAACTCTGGGAAGATAAAGCCAAAGACTTCGTCTATGATATTTTCAACTATGTAATGGTACCAATGCATGTTGTTATCTTCGACCATCCACCTCCCAGGATTTCATATAAAGTCGTGCCAAACTTGAACAGCGTGGCAGACTGGTACATAGAAGAACAGTTCTCGTATATTAGGGTTGTTGGTTGCTCTGTTCCTCCATATGCCATGCCGCTATTCTTACCAGACAAGCTAGTATGTCGAGAAATCACCAGAAAAACTGTGCTCGGGGGGATAAGTAAAGAACTCAAAGGAGTTCAGAAAAAGGTATGTCCTTCCTTTCCCATACACATTGGTACATATTCTTTATTATATTTTGGCCATGCCAAAGCGAAGGCCACGACCCTGGAGGAAATGAAACTAGTAGACATTGAATTTAAGAAACATGATGCTCATAAGGTCGTGGGTAACCATATGGCAAGTTGTGGTCTAAAAATATATGAGCACGAAGATTCCCCCCATGATGAATTGTTCTAAGGAGTGAGATCCTACTCAGAAGTCTTAAATCAGGTTCGAGCTCTGCTGCCCGGAGAGATGGTCGATTTCTACAAATTCTAGGAACACCGGAGAAGTGTCCTCCCCAAATTTTTGCACAGAAAAACCTCAAAACCTCCAGGTACACAGCAAATAGAAGCCCAAGGTTCAATGGATACAAATCCTTGCAAACAAAAAACTATGGATAACACAGAGGAAACTGAGACCTCGAAACAGGAAACCGAGATCCCAAGCCAAGAGAAAAAAATCCCAGAGATAGATACACCAGTTAAATAGGTCAAGGATCAAACAAAGACCCCTTCAAAAGGAGTAGGAGGCACACCCTTGTCTACATCAAATGAAACGGCCACAAATGCTATCATGAAACAAGCATCCAAATAAATCGGCAATCCCATTCCATCTGTCATGCCCTTACAATTTACAAAGGGGAACCCCAATGCAGAGATAATATTTAAAGAGGATTTAACACCTATCTCTATAGAATAATTATCTCCTAGCGATTTATTTTTTAGCAAGAAAAGGAAGGTCGTAGTGAAGTGAGAAACATACCAAAAGGCAGGTGCAACAGCTAAGAAGTACAAAATATTAACGGATGGAGAATCCTTAGAAGAGGAAGAATTCACCGATGAGATAGCGAGAACATTGGGGGCCTATGCAACGGCCAACCAATATTCAGTTGGAACCTTGAAGGAACGGCTCAAACAAAAAAACTTGTTAATTAGAAAATTACAGACTCAAATGGAAACTGTAGAAGCGGATGCCGAGAATGAGGCATGTAAAAACCTTGAACAAGTCAGAGTAGTTGATCAACAGAAAATCGAATAGCTCAAATCAAATCTTGAACAAATGCAACAGTCGGCTCAGACAAGTCAAACACAGATAAGTCAATAGGAGGAGTTAATAAAACAACTGCAATCTAAATTAAATTGTACTGAAAGCCAGGTCATAGATGTAGCGGTATTTCAAACTCAAGCCACGAAAATACAAAAGAAGATAGAAGCATCTCAACAGAGTCTACTTACTAAAGTAGAAATCATCCAGGATCATTTTTAGTTGATAGATCAAGCCTTAGACAAAATCACCTTAAGAGAGAGAGAAGCTAAGGTGGCTCAAAGTACTTTCCAGGAGGCTATTATAACAACGACAAAAGAGGAAATGGCCATCGCTTCCAGATTATCCATTCGAGAACAAACCAGAGGAAACATCATGTTAAAATCATGGGAGCATAATCTATCCGAGAACAGAAAAATGATTAAAGAGGTGAGAGACTCTTGTGAAGAAACATTTGGCCTAATAAATAAAAAATTGTTAGATCTCGATAAGGAGAATAGCTCTGGAACATTGGGAAAATTTAACATAGTTAAACATCTGCTAGATATCAAGGAAAATGTGGAAAGAGACCAAGTTGAACAATCTTAGATAAAACAGGTTGATATTGCCCAAATAGATAAATGGTTGATAAAACCAAACCTACAGTTATCGTCTATCATTATAGAAGACAGGCAAATAGGAGAAAGATTGCCATAACTGGAAAGGAAGTGCTACGTTTTCAAAGCAAATGACCAAACTGAACTTCCCAAGTTGATATCCCAGTTAGTAGAAAAGTGTGTCAATTGTATTAAACAGAGGAAAGGGAAGACTTCTGGAGGCCAGTAGTACAGTTGCTTATTCCATCCTATTTTGGAGCTAGAGGACAAAGAAAGGAAAACACCCCACCAACATGAAGGAAGACAAAGGACAACTAAGTGAAGCGTTTCATCTTTTCATTTGTAACTGAAACTTTAGAATGAAAGAATTTGAAATGTTTTAATCTAGTATAAATGTACATTTTGAGAAAGAAACCATGGATTATTTTTGTCGATTGTAAAGGAGAAGACTCTCTTCACTGAGAATTAATACAAATACAGGCCAGAGATTCTACATCTCATCTATTATAAGCTATGTATTCTTTGTCTTTCCATATTCCCACATACTTTCATAGATTTTCTTTGATGAATGCAAATCGCAATTTAGTGCAACCTCTACTGTGATTATGTTATACTCGGTAATCTAATAACAAACAGATTTTCCTATGTATTCAGTATTAGTTAATACAAGACCTGAATGTTGATTAGATGCTATATTTTACACTTCATTAAAATTTATATCGCTCACTTTCTTCTTCTGTTACAGAGTAAGATTCTTCAGTAATTGATGCCTTGCTTTGATTAGCATCATTGTGTTTTTCTTTCATTTCATTCAATTTTTCAAATTTAACTCAGATGCGAGAAACAACCTCTGAGTTGTTATTATATTAATTTGGTTCAAAGAACTTTTATCTGTTATTTACGTGGTGAAAGGCAAACATTCAAAACAATTCCCTCATTTCCTGATGCCTGACATTATACTTGTAACCTTAGTATAAAATCAGGAACAACAGCATCAATGCAGTTAAACGATTGTTACAAACATGAGTGATGTACAAGTACAAACACATTGATGCTTATAACTGTAATAAAATCATCGATGCTCTTAACTAAAATAATAAAATGCTCCCTTCTATAATATTGCTACCATTGTTTTCACTATTATCATTATGGTTACCAAGACTTTGAAGCGTGCAAGGATATATATGCATCGGTGTTCAATCATATATAGTATCCATCGGTGCTTAATCATATAGCATGCACTAGTGCTCAAAAAAATATAGTATTATCAATGCATTTGAAACATACAATAAGAACTCGTTCTTTGAAAATATACAATACACACTAGTATGTATGAAATAGGGGCACATCAGGGTGCCTTATTATTTGGAGCACACTGAAAAAATCCTTCCTTAGAACCTTCAATGGCCTAGAATTTTAGTTATAGTGAACATCAATTAAAACCTCCATTGTCAATAGTGGAAGTTTTAACAAAGGTGTTTTTGATAATTTTGCCCAATTTTGTCACACTAAAACCTCTACTAAGTGATGGTTTCCTTGTAGTAATGGATCTTTAACACAACAAAGTTTAAAAGGAGTGAATTGAAGGAAATCATTTACTACCATTTTGATCTTTAATTTCCATACCACTTATAGAGTCTACAATGGCCTCATAATCATCATCCTCTCGTTGCTTCTTCACCATCATTGGGTGGTCGTGGGATTGCTATCTAGTTAGTCCAATGCTTTCCTACAATGTGAATTTTGCTAATCTTCTCCACAAATTGTGACCTCCAACTCCAAGCAATGTGCCTCCAATGATGAAATCTTTAACTATAGTTGACAACTTTGTAACCAGATATTTAAATCCTTGGCCATTGGCACTCAATACATACTAAGAAAACTTCATCATCATAACTATTCTCCAAAACATATTGGAGGAAAAGGTAGAAACAATATTGCTCACCTTCATGGCCATTGTGTCATTCTCAGTCTCTTGCCAAATGGAATGGATCATCATGCATACCTCTTCATCCCATATATGTTTGAAGGACCAAATTATTTTGGTATTCAACAATTCTAAATGTATATTTTTACCAGTTGCCTCCAATAATCTCCATACATAGCCAATATTATATCCTTGAAACTGTAGACTAAATATTTCCAAGTTGTTGCAAGTTGGAGAGAAAATAACAAATCACAGTTTTCACAAACTATTTGGCCATCTTTTAAGAATAAACAACAATAATAGGGACAGAACCAAAGCACAAAAACATAATGGGACCATATTTGTAACCAGTTACTTTAAGAGTACTATGAGTAGGCATTCTCAATCGTTGAATATTTTTTATTATCAGCCATGGATTATGTCCTAGAGACAAAATTTGGAACAACTTATGGAAAATCATGTCAAACCTTTAATCATCCCTTTTTAAGTGGGGTTTAGTAGTGTGTACTAACATTGCATCGTAGGGTTGAAATGAAGAAGCATATTCTATTTATATCATTTGGTGATCCCTTCGAGTGACCCTCATTGAGGGATCTATTATGGAATGGTGTGGTTTATTGTTTAATGGAACATTAACAACCCTCTATTCACATTGTGCACTTACGAATTGCACATCTTCGACTACACTTAGTGTGCTTAAGATTAAGTTTATATTTGATCCAATAAGGTTATGTTAGCAACCAAGAGAATTGTAAGATTTAAACAGTGCAGGTAAAAGTAGATATGTAACAGTACCAAGGCAAGTTTTGCCTATAACTTGTATCACATTATGTATACAAATCAGATATTGTTTCCACCCTTCTTGTCATCTTTTTTCTTACGATTACGAAAGATGATAAGTGGGACAAGAAGGGAAAGGTAAAATCAGATGCAGAACACTACCAAGGAAATTTCTAGCTATAACTTGTATCACATTATGTATACAAATCAAATATTAATTACATGCCTTCTCATCATCTTATTTTTTGGTTTTTACCCTTATTTGGAAAAATGATGTGTGGTACAATATGTACAAGACTAAATAAAAATACCATCAAGTGAACTTGTTTTTCTAATACAATACCTCTCTACATTAATTTTCTCAAGAAATCCTTCACTTTGTCATAAATTTTGTTCATTCTTATAAATCTTGTTCATTCCTTCAATATTTATCCCACTTTAATTTCGAACTCAATGGATTCCAAGTAGATAGAATAAAATGATTTGTAGATTTCATTAAACCTCACGTCATGAAGAAACACATGTATCTCTAATTCACATCACTCATAGAGGCAACCAATTTTAGTCCATACAGAAGGATGATGTATAATCCACCTAGGCACCTTGTAGTGCTTGATGATCATCCTCTTGATGATCCTCTTGTGCAATGTGGACTATTGGTATCATTTAAACCAATGAGTTTTAGTTCCTAATTAAGTTGTATCAGTGACCCATGAAAATGTCTCGAGATGTAACATTAACCCTTGATTTCCTTATAATCTAATAGTCATCGAGAGATTCTCCATATATATCAGTACTTACATGTTCTTACTACCTATCTTATTTTGGTCAGCCATCAAGATTTTTATTAGAGCCTTCAAGAACTCCATTAGAAACTTTGAATATTGTGGAATTAGAGTTGATTTGATGATTAATAAGTATCTCGCAACCTCCTCCATCACATCATTCATTAACAATTAACCAACCAAAAAGTTTTTTTAATTACATTAAATAAATATATGTATATTATTTATCAATCAATCAATCATATTAAACATATATTATTTATCAATCAATCAATCATATTAAACATATTATATATTAACCATTCATAAACCATCCCAAAACAAGTACAACCTAATTCACTTCATTTATTTTTGCCAATACTACAGTAACCTTCATTAAACATACTACAAACTACTAACCAAAAAAACCTTCATTAAACATACTACAAACTACTAACCAAAAAAACCTTCATTAAACATACTACAAACTACTAACCAAAAAAATATAATTTAGTACCTTGTATGTGGTGCATGGAAATTTCCTT
>JZKD02S1695319.1:101638-119505 GCA_000966675.3 Picea glauca | reverse complement strand
CATTGATTCAACTATCTATACCAAGTTCATCTTCAAGGAATTGGAATAGACTATCTAAGTATAGATTGTTATGGTCCTTCTGAGGACAAGCATGTTTTATGGGATTCTTTCTTTGATCTCCAACTTGTAAAAGAGGAGAAGATTGTAATAGGAGGTGATTTAAATTTCACAACTTCCTGAACTAAGGTTTGGGGTTTGAATGCAAGGTTGGATAGGGATTCGAGATGTTGCATACTTCAAGCATAAATTAGAATAATTTGGTTTTATAGATGTGGAACCTTTGAAACTAATCTTTACATTGTGGAATAATAGACGAGGCACTAAAGGGGTATCCAAGAGGCTTGATATATTATTGGCTTTTGAACTTTTGTTGACAGAGGTAAAAAAGATCAAAACTTGGGTGGAACCTATTGGTTTTTCATATCACGAGGCTATTTTTTGCAATTGGAAAGATAGAATGATAAGATGTTGAGTCCTTTTAAATTCAATTCACTTTGTTTGGAGGGGGAGGATAACATGAATTTAGTCGTAAAATGAATGGACTAGCTATGATCCCAATTCAAGGGAGACAAATTGTTATTAGTTCATCTCTCCATTAAAAAGGGTGAAAAAGGCGAACATTGAATGATTTTCAAATAAAAGACAAGAATTGGATAAAGGAATCAAAGATAGTTGAGAGAAGATGATAGATTTTCTTTTAGAGAAATGAAAATGGACTTCTCAGTGAGGAGAATGTTTTGAAACTAAAAGAGTTGGAGGGTAAAAAAAAATATTGGCATGGAGGGAGGATGAATGGAGGATGAAAAGACATGCTATTTGGATTAAGAAGTGGGATGAAAATATGAAAAAATTCCATACTTTTTCTAATCATGGAAAAGAATAAATACTATCTAGGAAATGATGAAATATGAGGGTCAAATGGTTAACACTTTTCAAAAATTGTTGAAGTAGGCTCTACTTATTTTTAGAATATTTTTAAGGAAATAGGGAGGGAAAACATAGCATAAATATTAAAGATGCTCTCATATCTTCCTAGGTTACAAATAGAAGAAAATAACCAATTGTTGATTGAAAAGGTTTCCAAGGTTAAATTGCAAACTATTTTGGTTTCCTTTTAAAAAGATAAGAGTCTGGGTCTAGACAAGTGAAAGATGGAGTTCTTGAGTGGTTTCTACAAGTTACTAGAGTATGAATTATTAAGAATGATCGAGGAGGTCAAAAACATAGGAAAGATCTCCATCTCTCTCAATGCTACCTTTCTAGCTTTAATTCCGAAAAAAGATAAGCCCAACTCTTTTGAATATTTTCATCCTATCTCATTATGTGATTTCTCATATAAAATTATTTCAAAAGTATTGGAAATAAGGGTCAAGAAGATATTATCATATTTTATATCTCATGATCAATTTGGCTTCTTAGTCGACAAACAAAACTATGAGAAAATTGGAGCAACACATGAAAGCATCCATTCTATCCAGACTAAAAAATTCCCTACTACAATTTTCAAACTTGATTTGTCAAAGGATTATGATAAGATAAGTTGGTTGTGCTTAAGACTTATGCTTCTTCACATAGGTTTTAGCTATTCGGTTGTGGGATAGATGATGGATTATGTTTATTTAGTCCCTTTTTCTCTCTTGATTAAAGGCTCTACTTCAATTTTTTTAAACCTTCTCAATGTCTACACCTAGGTTGTCCTTTGTCCCTACTAATTTTTCTTCTATTCATAGAGGGTATTAATAGAGAAATCATGAATGCTAAAACAATTGGAGCTATTTCAGGGTGAAGATAAGAAGATTGTACTCTCTAATGCAAGTTTGTTTGATGATGATGTCCTTTTGTTTATAAATGCTAGTTCCAAAGAGTCCAACAAGTTAAAGGAAATATTAGATTTGTATGGAGGCAACAAAAATGGAGATTAATATTAAAAAATCATCTATTTTATTTAATGGTTTATAACATGGAGATGAGTAAAGGATTCTTTTGGACTTTCCCTTCAAAGTTTTATATCTAAATTAGGGTTTTAAGCATTTGGGTTTCCTGTTAAAATGAAATGGCTATGCGAAAAGGGATGGGGTTGGATTTTGGTAAGAATTGAAGCTAACATTAATTATTAGAGTGACAAGTGGATTTGAATTAGTGGGTGTTTGGCATTGATAAAATTAGTTTTAGAGTAAATTCTTGTCTTTTGGCATTCTATAGTATTTACTCCTAGAGGTGTTTTAGAAGACATAAGGAAGTTATGTTTCAGTTTTGTATGGTTTGGAACTTGTAAGAATGACCATATTCCATCAATTAAATGGAAGAAGATAGAAATTCCCGAAGAATACAAGGGTTAGGATCTTATAAATATACATGTTTTTTATTTATCCAAGTTGGTAGCCAAAACTATTTAGAAGGTCATGACCAAAGAGGGGTTATGGAGCATTATTCTTAAACAAAAATATATTGCTCCAAGTTCATTTTTTTAGATTGGATAATAAACCCTGGAAAGCCTACTAGGTGATCTGTAAACTATCGTGGATATTCCACTGGAACAGTTTGTCCCAACAGATATGATAAAATACTAAAATTTTTACTATTAAGGTTATTTTTCCTTTAGATCTCTAGAGTATTTAGTTATTGATTTTTTCTACTTATGCATGAAATAGATAAAATGTGAAAAATAGATAGCAGTAAAATAAAATCGCGCCATCCACAAATAAACACAAGATATGACCCGAGAAACCCAATACGGGAGAAAACCCAGCTAGACGGTGACGCTTCTCTGCTCTCTTTTCTCTGGTATAGAAATTATGCAAGTACAAATAAAGAGGCACTCTCTCTGGAGTTGCCTTTGACATGTGTCCTGTATGGATGCTACATAATCTCTCCTTCTCTGTTATGATCACAGAATACCACTCTCAAATATTTTTCTCAATTATGGAACAAGATACAATGCAAAAGAATGGAACTCCTTCTCCTCCTAGTGGCCCAGTATTTAACATAGCCCGATACCCATCTAGGGTAGGTTTTTTTGACTTCCTCAACCCTCAATTTTGATAGGGTTTTGGACCTTCTAGAATATTCTTGAAATTACATATGTGTCTAGCCCCATATGCATGAGTAATGGGGGCCAACGTGGCATCCTCTCATACCATGGTGGTCAACATGGTAGGTCAACTTGCAAGAGGCATACTTTTGCATATGAGCTCCAATTGACGTGATTTTTGCACCATTGGAAAGGTATTGATGTGTAGAATACTGTCATGGGGTCTGTACTATATTGGGGATTTTTTAACCCCCAAAAATGTTATTTGATGCCTCTAAATGGCCCCAAAAGGTTTCGGACCCCAATTTTCCAAACTGTGACCTGCCACTAAAATGGCCCTAAAATCTTATTCCTCCAATTTTTCCACTCTAAAAGGATGAAGATAGATGGAAAACAATATAATGATCCAATCTAGATAATACCTCCCCATTTAGGGAGGATTTTGGTCCCCAAAATCTTTACTAAATGAGGTGAGTAAATTTTTCCTCTACCTTCTCCCTAGAGTACCACTTTTTCTTTTCCTAGAAGTTGTCCTTTCAACCCAATTTGCCAAAGGTCATGGTTCCCTTATATTGTAGTTCTACATTGCTTCTATAAAACTATGTCCTCTACTAACTCTTTCTGAGCATTTTGTGCTAATTCCTCTATGGAAGATAGGACTTGTTGCTCCTCCTGATCCAACATGGAAGGCTCATAGAGTTTGAGACTCTCCACATTCACTACTAAGTAAATGTGCATGTATGGGGGTCGACTAAGTCTGTAGGCAATTATCTCCCACATTTTCCTATACCTCAAAAGGACAATACCATAGAGGCTCAATCTTCTTACTAGGAACCTGAGGTCTTTCCTTATTCAGTTGTAACCATACTTTGTCTCCCACTCTAAATTTTTTCTATTTTCTATGTTGGTCATGTCTAGCCTTGTACTTCCTGTGACTTTTTAGTGTCTCTTGTATTTGAAAATGGATCTACCTAATATTCTCAACGATTTTTTATGATTTTAGTGCATCTTCTATGAGGTCGTCCCTCACTCCTCCTTTTTTTCCATATACCACATCTAAGGGTGAAGGTGGAAAATACCCAAAGCAAGTTTCAAAAGGTGACTTACCAGTAGAATTGTGTATTGCTCTGTTATAAGAGTGTTCTATATAGATTAGATTTTCATCCCAAGTCTTCAAATGCTTATGATTGTAACCCTATACAAGAGGATTCCATCCTCTTCCAATCTGTAATCTTTAAATTTCTATTGTACATTATCCTGCTATAAGATTTCTTTAATTTCCACATAATGTTGGTCTGTTGTCACAACTTCTAAAATTCTGCATTTCAAATATCAATTGTCCATACTAGTGGTTGTAGCATGCATCTCATGCACCCTTTTTCTAAGTGCATAAACCACTTTACTCTCCTTCCCCTTAATGTGCTTTATATCAAAATCATACTCACTAAGGAATTCCAACAATCTAATTTGGTTGGCATTCAATGTTAGTTGTCCAAACAAATATTTTGGACCATTATGGTCTATCCTCAGCTCAAATTTTATGCCCATGAGATAATTACTCCACATTTTCAACACGTGAACAATTTATATGAATTCCAAGTCATGTGTGGAATAGTTCCTCCCATGCTCCTTCAAATTTCTTGACTCATAGCAAATTAAATGCCCATTTTGGGTAAGGATTCCTCCAAACCCTTATTTACATGCATCTGTGCACACAACAAAATCCTCATTTCGATCTGCAATCCTTAAAACTAGTGCACTGGTTAACAATCCCTTCAAGTGATGAAAAATATATTCACACTTGGTAGTCCATTCAAATTATATTCCTTTATTTTGCAAGGAAGTGATCGAGTGTGCAATCTTTGAGAAACTTGCAATGAATCTCTTGTAGTAACCAACTAGACCCATAAATGATCTAATCTCTAAAATATTCCTTGGTGTTGGCCAACCTCTGATTGCTTCAATCTTTTTTGGATGCACTACTATGCCATCCTTTGAAACAATGTGGCCCAAATAATGGATCTTATTTTTATAAAAAAAAAAAAGTGCACTTACTCAACTTGGCATAGAATTGGTGTTCTTTCAACACTTGTAGCACCATCCTCAAATGTTTCTCATGCTCCTCCTCTATCTTGGAGTAGATATGAATATCATCCAAGAAGACAATGACAAATTCATCTAAGTAATCTCTAAACATTCCATTCATCAGACACATAAAAGTAGTTGGGAATTTGTCAACCCAAATGGCACCACCACAAACTCATAATGACCATACCTTGTCCTAAAGGTTGTTTCTTACTAGTATCTTCTTCTGATTCTCACTTGATGATAACATGATATCAAGTCAATCTTGGAAAATATATTTTCTCTGGCCTTCAGCTGATAAAAAAGATCATTGATCCTTGGAAAAAGGTACTTTTTTCTTTATTGTAACCTTATTCAGTCATCTAAAGTCAATACATAACTTTAGAGTTCCATCCTTTTTCTTCACAAAAAGAACTGGGGCACCCCAAGACAAAACACTTGGGCATATGTACCCCTTCTTCAATAACTCTTGTAGCTACATCTACAACTCTTTCAGTTCCGGTGTTCTCATTCTATAGGGATTTTTCAACACTGGGGCAGCTCTAGGAATCAAGTCAACGGAGAAGTCAATGTCTCTCTTGGGTGGTAATCTTGGCATTTCCCAAAACACATCTTCATACTCCTTAAAAACTGAATAGTCTTCAATATTTGTCTTCTTACCCTTGGCTAACTCCTCCATATGTGCTACATATATTTTCCATCCTTTTCTAAAACTTATTTTCAGTTGCAATGCTGAAATCTCTCTGATATATATAGGATTTGGAATACCTTGAAACATCCTTGAATTCCCTTCCTCGTCAAGACAGGTGAAAGCCTTGTTGTAGTAGTCTAGGACAATATGATGTTTTTCCAACCAGTCCATACCAATCGTGCAATCATATGACCCAAGTGGTATGATGTTCAAATATGCTTTAATGTTAAATCCACTCATGTTTACTGGGAAATCCAACTCATTGGTTCTTCTCTTGGTTCCAGTGGCTAGATGAACCAGCCAAGAATTCCCATGCTTACATCTCTTCAATTTAAATCTATCAACCATATTAGGATCTAGATATCAATGACTAGCTCCATAATCAATCAAAAAACTATGGGTTTATTATCAATCTTACCTTCCACCTCAATCATGTGGGATTGATAGTCATCTTATCTATTGTCGAAGGTTGAATAAACCCTTGGCATGTTCTTGCCCATTTCTTCCATTGTATCAACTTCTTGAATGTTATGTACCATTCTTGTCCTATATCAATTATGAGGACAGTCTTTATGCATATCGTCCCCCTCACATCCATAACATTTTATAGGTTGTTGTATCATCCTTTTCCCCAAGGAATTTGTAATATTGGGCTCATTTTTTTCTTTCTACACTTTCTTATATGACTGTGAATTGTTCCCGAAGAAATATGTCTTGAACCCTTTTCTCCTCTAATCCACTTGCCTTTCTTTTTGTCATCCCATGATTTTTGAAAAGCTAGCCTTACCTTACTCCACTCATATAAATACTTATCTTTTCTCATGGATTCCTCCAAAGTATTGGGCTCATCAAGCTAAATGTTATCCTTGTCGAAGGATAGTATCCCACTCAAGAACCTTTGAATTTTAACCTTCTCATCCCTGATGAAATACACATACCTCAAAAGCTCTAAGAATTTGTTCTCATACTCTTCCATGTTCATGCTTCCTAATTTAGGCTCAAAGTATTCTTGCATTTTCTTGTCATAATAGTGTTCTAACAAGTATTGTTGCTGAAAATATTTTTTAAAATGCTTCCAAGAGATTCTCTTTTCATCAATATGCTTGACTTACTTCAACTAGAAAAACCACATGGAAGCTTTCCCCTGAAGATGATATATGGAAATATTTGCTTCCATATTTGATGAATAATTGTGTAGCTGAAAATATTTTCTCATGCCCAACAACAAGGCTTCAACTTATTCACCCTTCCTATGATTTCCATAAAAATTTTGTGTCTTGAGCCTCCTAAGCTATCCTTGAAAAATATATAACTCGGGCCTTCTCCTTTGATGTCTAACTAGGGGCCTACTTGGGTTGCTCTTTGATTCTGATAATTCTAGTGCTCTCTTGGATAAATACCTAGGTGAATGATAATTCCTATTAACAATTCTTGAGATCCTTAGCCCTCTGTAGTCATCACTCCTATCATAAGATATGTTCTTTTTTGCATTGACCGCATGTCTTATGTTGGAATCCTTGTCGATTTGTCTTTGTAGGTTATTCAGAATTTGTAGCAGCTAAGAATTAATTTGGTTCTTCTCCTCTTGTGCTCTTTTTAACCTTTCATTATCTAATCTATAGATTTGCACTTCCCTCTGCAAGATCTTCATCGGCATTACAAGCTCCACTCTGCTTCTATGTCCATTGGACTTTGTTTCTGCATTTCCCAAAATGATATTTAATCCTCTAATTACATCTCCATGGTTGTAATAACCGTGTGCATCATCCATTTCTTTAGTCTTCATTTCTGAACCTAATATCTTATGTTTGTACCTCTAATTATGCAAAAAATTGCATGTAGCAATTCTTGTTAGAATTATGCATATTGTAGAATATTTCATTAATTAGGTTATAGGTCATTCTTCATTCAAATTTATGAAGAATACGGATGCACTAAACCAGATTTTGATTATTTAAACTCATTCTCCTCTGAATCAAATTTTAAATGACTATACTCATGCATCATTCTGAGTTCTGAGCAACAAGTTACAACTTTATGAATTTTTCCACTTCCACTCATTTGTGCCATCATGTGTGCAATCTAGTTGAGAGACCATTTTCTACCACATGTAGAAGAAAATCCATCAAGAACCATGAAAACTTTTATATCGGGTGCATATATTATTTTTTATTATGAATACACAACAACTTCCAATTCGAAATCTAATGCTCCAGTCAAATTCTATATAAATATGGAATTGATGACTTTACCCTTTTTACACTTCCTCTAGACTTAGAATTTTAGCCTAAACTGGTTATATCCCAAATAGAGCAAAACTAGGAAAAAGTTCATCAAAACAAAGTTATCTGGCTTGTTGAGGAGGTAAAATGTTGAGTGATAAAATTTTCCATATTTTTTATTTGTGGTCCTTTTCCTCCTCCGAAGATTTCAAAAATCCCCAAAATGTGTCCTAGAATAGTGGATTTTCCCTGTTTTGGCACCTCCACTCCAAACCCTTTCGAATTATACCAAAATCCCAATTGGGTATCTTCATGTCTTATTTTTGGGCTCACTGTAAAAATTTCATCAATAATAGGACCTCTGTCAAATATAACCACCCAATTCTTTAAAAACCACTAATTTACATTTTTGGGGAAATTTAAGTAGAAATGATCACTTTCCCTCATTGACACATTTGCAGGATTTCTCAATGCGGGCATACCCTTTAAATTTCGTTGGATTATGAGTTAATATGCTCCTGTTATGGCCAAAACAAGTTTTTGGCTCTAGACTTGTTTTTTTTTCATAAAACCCATCATCTTATTGATTTGAAATCTGATTGACGTGGCATGGCACATGGCTACTATTGTCCACTAGCCATCCCCTAACTTGACCATGTCATCATCCTCCTCCATTGATGAAATACCATTTTTTTTCATCGATGAACTGCAATTTTTTCCCATTAGTGAACTAAAATATTAGGTATGTCGATGAACCCAAAAATTCTACCTTCGATGACCTCAAATTTTTTCCTTCAGTAAACTCAAACTTTCCTCTTTGGTGAACTTTCAATTTTTTTTTCCGGTAGACCAAAGAATTGGTTCTTTCGGTAGACTTCAAAATTTATTTTGGTAGGCCAAAGAATTGGTTCTTTTGGTAGAATTCAAAATTTTCTTTCAGTAGACCAAAAAATTCAACTTTCAATGATTCAAAACCTTTTTCGTTCAATGCATTGAAAAAATTGGCTTTCAATGAACTTCAAAAATTGTTCTTCGGCAACCTTCAAAAAACTGCAAAATTCTCTTCCGTGAATTTCAAAGTCTTGGTTTTCAACGAACTCAAGTTTTCAATCTTTTAGTGAACTTGAGTTTTTGTCTTCAATGGACTTATTCAACTCGATGTTATTGAACTTTTCAACTTGTTTTCGACTGTCGAAACACACTTCTCTTCGGTGGACTTCTTGAACTTGATGTGGCCGAACTTTTCAACTTGTTTTTGGCGTCCGAGACACACTTCTCTTCGGCGAAATTCTTCAACTTGACGTTGTTGAATTTGTTCAACTTATTTTCAATGGCCAAAATTTACTTCTCTTCAGTGGCCAAAACCAAATTTTCTTCGATGGAAAATAAAATTGGGTTTTCAACAACTCCTTTAACTTAGAAAAAAATTGACCAAGTCCAAGATGAATACGGGTCATTGATCTCAAAATCAAATGTAATCTAGGCCACTAATGGGTATATGTAATTTCTAGAATATTTTTACACAGGGCCACCATGGAAACTCTGGTCTTAGCTTCACATGGCCGAATTCAACCCTTCCCTCATCAAATTGATGTTGGTATCCATCAATTCATCATCCTTGAACAAGATTAAACTCAAAATTTCACCGAGAAATTATGGATTTTGCTCCAAATTTACCGTTTTCCCCAAATTCAATGCAGAGTGAAACTCTGCTACAATGAATTTTCCAAATTAGTGGTGGTCCTTAGCCCCTACGATTCCAATGTTGAAATAAAATATCTAATACCAATATGTAACGTATAACATCCCATGGCTAGTCCGTGTTACTACTAAATTGACTAGCATATCGATTCAAATGTGGAAAATACGTACAACATGACATATAGGATCATGATATTATCATCAATTATTAAAAATGTGAATGCAAATGCTTTAAACAAGCACATAAGAAATTAAAAACACACAAAAAAATATACAAAATAGAGAGTTAACATTCAATCATATCATTAAAATTGTAAATGACACGGTAATAAAAACACTTATCTTTCAAAAATGTTTTACACAACTGACTGCAGATGTTGGATGTTCCACCCAAATGTAGGCTTTGTTACACCATTTCTCTCTGTAACAATCCACCCTCGAGCTAGGGATATGAGTCCACAAGGTCGAACATGTCCTACGAGTGTCTATAATCCACTATAATAGCTCAAAACTAACTAAAACAAAGTGAAGTGACTCCTACAACAATTCCAACTTCCCAGCTCTTCAGAGAAAATCCAAGGATGAACATATCGATCATACTGACACTTGACCTTATGTTTGTGAGCCTCATTATCCAGGGTCGCATCACGACGCTGCTCATTGAGCCGCTCAAGGTATAATAACCATTCTTCAAGTGGAGAAGTGTCTGGCAATAACTGTACTGCCAACTTTAGGGACAGGATCTGACATTCGATATGAAATACTGCTTCTAGCCCGTAAACAAGTTGAAAAGGTGAGAAACCAGTTGCAGTCTTAATAGACATTCGGTAAGCCCATAATGCCAAGTATAACATCAAATTCCAATTTGACTTGGCTGAGTTGATCGTTCGTTGTAGGATTGTCTTAAGAATTTATTTACAGCTTCCACCTGACCATTTTCTTGGGGATAGTAGGGTGACGAATGTTCTTGACGCAATCCAAGCTTTGATGTTAACTCGGTCATCATCTGGTTCTGAAAGTGACTGCCATGGTCAGTGACAATCTCTCTCGGGACGTCGAACCTTGCTATTATCTGGTTGAATAAAAAGATAGTTTCAATCTCCCCATCATCTTTAAATGTTGGCATAGATTTGACCCACTTCGTGAAGTAGTCTACAGCTACAATGATATAACGGTGCCCCCTAGTTGAAGGAGGGTTGCATGTAGTGTAATCAATCCCCCACTTGGTGAAGGGACCAACTGTGATGATAGGAAACATGGGAGTGGGATGTGCCCTCATCTTCTGAGAAAATATCTGACACGGGTGGCACTTCTTGACCGATTCGATACAATCTTTGATTAGTGTCGGCCAAAAGTAACCTGCTCGTAAAATCTTTTGGGTTGTTGCCAACCCAGACAAATGACCACCACATGCTCCGGTATGGAAATCGTTAAGCACAACAACTTCTTCTTCGTGAGTGAGGCATCGGCGCAGGATGCAGTCTACACCTCTCTGATACAACGTATAGTCAAGTATAAGATAATTCTTAGCCTGATGGCGTATACGGAGACGCTCATCATGAGAAGCAGAGGTGGGGCACTTCAAAGTCTGGATATAGACAAGTATATCTTCATACGAGGGATCTGAAGATGCGATCAAAAACATATCTCCTCTGATAGGCGACTCTTTGGGCATAACATCACATGACTCAACCAGAAGTTTTGAAATAAGTTCTGCGAAGACTAGTGACTTTTTGGATTTCGCTAAAATGAAATCTAAGTCAAATTCCTAGAGGATGAATATCCATCTACTGATCTTTCCACCTATTACCTTTCGTGTCAACACGTATTGAAACAGATTCACAATGACAATGACGGTGGTCTTGCGAAATAGAACATAATGATGGAACCGTTGAACAGCATGGATTGCTACCAACACAAGTTTTTCGATATGAGAATAATTGAGTTCCAGTCTGACTAAGCCTCAGCTTAGGTAATAGATCACATATTCTAAGAACAAATCATCTTTCTGAACTAAGACCATGATGATGGTTGACTCTGCTACAACCAGGTATAATAAGAAATATTTGTTATAGTTAGGTGGCCGAAGTAGAGGGGTAGTTGTGAGGGCATGTTTCAACGCTTCGAAAGAGCGTTGAGCGGCATCATTCCAATAAAAAGGAATGTCTTTCTTCAGTAAGCGCATAAAGCCCTTTGTGATTTCATCATAGTTGGCAATGAAACACCTTAAAAAATTCACCTTGCCCTGTAGACTCTGAAGTTGAAGGATTGTGCGTGGGGGAGGCAACTGAATTTTTGCCTCAACCTTGAGTTGATTGACCATGATCCCTGTTGTTGAAACTATGAAACCTAACAAACGTCCTGATGTTACGCAAAAGTTGCACTTGTTTGGATTCAAGCGAATCCGAAAGTAGCGACATCGCTCAAAGATAAGTCAGAGGTGTGTGGGATGATCCATTCTCTTGTGAGATCAAGATGCTAAATCATCTAAATAGGCCTCGACTATATGATTGAGATCATGGAAAGCAAAAGACATGGCCTGCTGAAAGGTCGCTCCAGCATTTTTGAGACCAAAGGGCATCTTACGATACACGAATGTACCCCATGGACAAATGAATGTCGTTTTGTGCTGGTCTTCAAGTTTGATTTGTATTTGATTATATCCTGAAAAATCATCAATGAAAGAGAAGGCCTTGCAACCTACACATTCATCAATTATCTGGTCGATGAATGGTGTGGGAAAATTATCTTTTGGACAGGCCTTGTTCAAATCACGGAAGTCTGTACATACACAAATCGTGCCCTATTTTTTATTGACTGGCACAGGATTTGACACCCATTGGGTCAAATGGATAGGATAGATAAAATCGACTTTTAGCAGTTTCTCAACTTCAACCTTAATGGTTGCTGATTTCCTGGGATTAACTGGACGAAGCTTCTACCGAACAGACTTGGCATCTGGATAAGTTGTGATTTCATGTTTGACTATTTTTGGATTGATGCTTGGCATTTCCTTGTAAGACCAGGCAAAAACGTCGCGAAATTATTTAAATATATCTGTATAGATTTGAATCTCTTCGGGGGAACAGTCAGCTCGGACAAAAACATTCTCCATGATGCTAGGGGTTCTAGAGATATTAATCGGTATGGTTTCAGCGATAGTTGTCATATTACCCTCGGCATAAACCTCATGTGTAGCTAAGGGATTAATAGGACAAGACCTATCTCCAGTCATAGTCAAGGTGAATTCTCCGACTTCAATTCTGCTTAACTCTGGGAGGAAGTATGATCTGTGATGGAGATCGTCCCAGGGTTTGTCCAGACTAGTCATTGCTTCAATTATTGCTTCGTCGGAGGGCAAGACTAGGTCTAGCGAATCAGTATCAGCGAGAGAGCCTTGAGCCCAAATAGGCTCTAGAATCGAATCTAACTCTTGTGCATGAGTTGGATCTGTGTCGGCCGAAGCTTGCTGGACTAAAGAGTACACTACTTCGGCTATGGACAAGGGCATGGACATGCTAGGGTGCCCTGTCCCTTCCATCATGGCCGATGGGGAAGGAAGTATCCATGGATCATTGAAGTAAGTCGTGCGAAACGACGAAACTTGGAAAATCTCAACCTTATGATGGTCAGATATGAACTTGACATCGCCTTGAGGGGGTGGGTAATCGAAGGCACCCATCAAAGATGGGCACAAACCAACCCCTACGTTGACTACACCTAGTTGGGGATTAGCAATCATCGAGACCGGGGATACCCCTAATGAAGGGTCAGGTCTAGAGAAAGACAATTGATCAATGGTCACAATCTGGTCCTCGTGTGGAAACAATAAGACCCGAAAAACTGTAGCAACCATTGCTTGCATGGCGTAAGTACAACTCCTTCCTAACAAGAGATTGTAGTCGAGGGACGCGTCGACTACTTCTACTTCAACGCACATGGTCTTCCCTCCTAACTGCACGGGGAAAGAGGGAATGATACCATGTGGTCGAAACGAACGACCGTCGAAATCAGTGAGAAGAGTAGGTGACAGAGACAAAATGGGTTGGCCAATGGCCTTCCAACATACCAATGACATAACGCATGTCGAGGCACCCTCATCAACCACCGTGTGGAAAATGTTCTGAGTAAAAGTTTTTGTGGGTGAGCCACTACTATCTGAAATGCTACATGGTAAGGCAAACGAGGTTTTAAGTCAGTTGTATCCAGCATGATTATACCTAGATTACAAGTCTCGGTAGATCCTAAAGCGGCTAACAAAGATTCCTAAAGTGGCTAGCAAAGCTTTCCTCTGGGAAGGCCATCTTTGGAGGACCTCCAAAGCAGACATCGCACAAGGAGTTTGGGACAAATCCTCCACTAAAAAATAGTTATGGGAAGCCCTTGCATTAGGGTTGTGAGAATCTTTCTTGAATGCACCTTTTGGGATGCGTGTCATTGTTTCACCCAAAGTCTTCTCTATTTGGAGAGGAAGAGATGGGATTTTGGCTTCTTTGCCCTTCTCAGAAGTGCTTGGTTTACTGTAGTCATGCACTCTAGTTGATATAAAAGCATCACCCTTCATCATATACACATTCGCGGATGCGGGATTGTTCAAAGATGGAGAGGGTCCTTGACTGCCCCCTTCCACGCTTGTAGAGGCTTGGGTTAGGTTTCTCCCATGTTGAAATGGATTGGTTAACACGGCAAGTTGTTGTTGTGTCACAAAATTTTGGGCCTCTGCAAGCCGAGGACACTGGTGGGTTGGGTGGTCTTCCGCGCACAGGTTGCATGGATACCTCGCCTTCTGTTTCTTAGTGTTTCCCCCGCCAGCATTATTAGTGGGTTTCTTATCCCCCTTACCCTTCTTTCGTTATTTTTTCTTTCCTTCAGGCTGTTGGGTGGCCTTTGGATTTGTCGATTGCACTGTGTGTACATCCGACGTTTGGGCAGGGGGAGAAACCAAAATAGTAGTTTGGTTGGCCATTGTGTGTTGTATAGACAATTGCTGCAATTTCTTTGTCAGTTGCTCAATGAGATTTGTTTGTGCTAAACCAACAATACCATCGAGATGTGGTCCAGCTCTTTGTCTGGTTTTATCAAGTATTGAGCGTGGCACATATGGAAAGATCTCGTATAATAAACTGGACTGAGAGTATATTATCTCAAGATGTTGAGCTCTCATGATGGAATCTTCTTCAAAAAACACTCCCAACGTTGCAATGTATTTGGATAACTGTGGGACCAAAGACTTAAGGAACCACTCGAGCAGGAACGTTGGTGGGACTGGCACCTTACTTAAACTCTTTTGGCGTCTCCATTCTCGGATGTGATCAGAGATATGGTCTTCTTTTGTCTGTGCGAAATTGGTCGGCAATTCTGTGCCAATCTCGTATCTCACAGGTAATTGGAAATGGTTTAGGAAAGTCATTACCAATTCGTCGAAGGAAGAGTATCTTGAGCGGTCGAGCTCAATGTACCATTTCGTGGCACTCCCAATGAGAGTATGTTGAAACAATCGCAACTGCACGGAGTCATCTTTCAACGAGTTAGATGAGCACCAAAGATGGAAGGTGGTCACATGATCTCTTGGATCTTCGTTAGGCTTGGCTTCGAACTTTGGTATGTCTGAAGAAAACTTCGTCGGCATAGAGGGCCAACACGGATCGTGATGGATAGGGTCATTCAACAACCTTGTCAAGTATGGCAAATGCAAGGTTGCCAGGAAAGGTAGTTTGGGTTGTTGGTGATAACCATGGAAAAAGGGACCTCGAGTTTGACTAGCACCAGGTTACCAGGAAAAGTTCGGCTGCTGGCCTGGGTTTTGGTAAAAACCATGGCCATGACCAGTGTACGGGTTCTGCATGTGAGGAGACATCATCGGCTTATTCCCAAAATATAACGTAGATGGTTGGGCATGCATTACATTCGAAGGACTTTGGGAAGGGTTTCCCCATGCCGATTCCATGGGCATATGCATAGTACCTTGTCTGGGGTTCCATTGGTTGTGAAAAGAATTGCCCCAGATCGACATTCCTGACAAGGGGATTGATCCCTGCCAAGAATTCCAAGGTCCTGATGCAGAAGAAGCTCCTGGGTTTTTCCCCTATGCAGGAATAGTACCATGCATAGGAATAGGTGGTTTGTAACCGGGGTTGCCCCCAGTCGGGAAAGAAACTGATGAGAAAGCGTTGTTACCAAACGCATCAAACAAATAAAATGGTGTTGAACCTACCAACATATTATGAGCGGGTGGTCCTTGACTCCCTGCTCCAAATAAACTATGGTGTGAGGGTGGCCTGACGGATGGTTGGTGGATGCCACCGAGTGAAGGGAACGAAGGAGGTATATGACCTCCCCTGTAAGGAAAAGCGTTAAAAGGAGATGAAGTGTCCTTCATGTGGACTTGCAGAGAATCGTTAGAGCTCCCTTCCCCCAGACCTAAATTCTGTGAAGTGGAGTAGGAAAGTACAGGACTTGTACCTAAGCTAGGCATCATGTATGAGAACAGAGGGCCTGTCGCACTCGGTGTGAAAGGGGTTGTGGCCACCACCATAGATGTGATTGGACCACTATTCGAGGTAGAGGCGGTCGAGACCATGGTGGCTCGGACTAGTGACGGTGGGTTAGGAGGTGGAAAATCCCCTGTGGTGACAGCCGTAGTGGGAATTGAAGAATTCTGAGAAGAAGCGACAACATTTGTTTCCATTGTTATGTGTGACATTGTCTGGCACTCGTAAGGGTGAATTGGTATGATGATGGGTGCCGAAAGATCAGTGGTTGGAGTTTCGGATGGACCAAGAGATTTCGCTCCAAAGTCTAAAATGGTCGTTTCCTCCGGATGTTGGTCAGGTACAATTTCTTGTGACCCAGTCGCTTCAAAAGACCCTTGTTGGTCTAGCTTTCGCCTTAGTGGTGGCAGAGGTGGCTCCAGTGTAACTGGTGATAGGCCCAGAAGCCTTCGTGACTGACAGAGCTCATGATCCTCCACTGTGTGAGAATATCAAAGACACACTAGGGCTTTCTATTCGTTCAAAAAACAACACACACTAAAAAGGTCCCTCCAAGATAAAACAAGAAACACTAAACTAGTCGAAAGAACAGTTACAACAACCAACACTAGAGCAACTTACCGATGCAAGTGAAACTCGAACACGGAAGCACCCTCCGGGTATACTCTGCAAAGCATGGCCCAATGTATGTCCTAGGTACCGCGGTATACCCCTACAATCACCATGTATGTCTCTAAAAAGATAGGCAACTAGGTTGTCAGTGCACGAATAGTCACCAGGTGGGTGAAGTCGAAAGTCGGGTAGACCACAAGAGTAGGGTATCGAGCCCGAAATATGTCAAGGGTATTGAAGGCAAGTGGTCCGGAAGACAACTGAGGACCTCGAACAGATTCGAGACCCACGAAGCTCCGTGGAAAATGCAATCGACGGAATCCCAAGACAAACCCTCTATATGTGTTCTCCACTACGATTGGTCCAACTTTGGAGGGGCTATCTCCGCTACCTTTCCGCACGCGACCTCGTGTTTAGCCCCTGTGTTAGAGGGGGGTCCTGGCTAACTTTCACGATACTGGACTTTGACACTCCCTAACTCAGACTCCAATGTTTGATTTAATGGCCTTGAAGAGTTTCCTCTCCAACCTAATTCAAGGCCCTAACCCTAAACT
This sequence comes from Picea glauca, assembly GCA_000966675.3. Taxonomy (NCBI): domain Eukaryota; kingdom Viridiplantae; phylum Streptophyta; class Pinopsida; order Pinales; family Pinaceae; genus Picea; species Picea glauca. The sequence continues at coordinate 102,118 of JZKD02S1695319.1, read as the reverse complement.
AGTTGGTTGACCCTACAAACATAAAAAGTCTAATGAATTTTAGATTTAGCGTTAATTTTTATGGCTTGTATTAAGTCAAAGGTTATGAAAGTGAAACTAATGATGTTTGAAAGACAAAAGAAAAATAAATAGAAAGTTGGAAACAAAATAACTTCACTTGACTCGAATCTTAAACAACTTTTCAAACTGAGAATTTTCTACGATCTCTGAAAAACAAACGCAAAGCAGGATTTCACTCGACTACGAGCTACTTATGATCTACGTAAACCGTCAAGAACTTATGAAAGCAAAGACTTTTCCCTGGTTACTAATACAAAACAACACTATTTAACCAAACAAAGAAATAAAAGTTTTTTTTTATTATTTGAATGCTCACAAAGCAAAAAGGAAAAATATCAACAAGTAAAAACCAAGAAAACTTCTAGCCTAAGCGCAGATCGCAAAGAGTCACTTTAAAAATCACACACAAGCAAATTAAAA
>JZKD02S1695319.1:74290-101628 GCA_000966675.3 Picea glauca | reverse complement strand
TGATTTCTCATATAAAATTGTTTCAAAAGTGTTGGCAGTAAGGGTCAAGAATATATTCTCATATGTTATATCTCATGAACAATTTGGCTTCTTGGTGGACAGACAAATCTATGAGGAAATTGAAGCAGCACAAGAAGTCATTCATTTTATGAAGACTAAAAATTGGCCTACTACAGTTTTCAAACTTGATTTGTCAAAATCTTATGATAGGACATGTTGGTTGTACTTACCACTTATGTTTCTTCACATAGGTTTTAGTTATCTAGTGGTGGGATAGATAATGGGTTGTGTTTCTTTAGTCCCTTATGCTCTCTTAATTAATTGCTCTGCTTCAACTTTTTTAAAACCTTCTCAAAGTCTACACCAAGGTTGTCATTTGTCTCCACTACTTTTTCTTCTAGTCATAGAGGGTCTTAATATAGCCATCATGAAGGATAAAAGAATTGAATCTATTTCAAGGGTGAAGAGAAGAAGCCACCAAGGTTGTTGTTTGTCTCTACTACTTTTTCTTCTACTCATAGAGGGTCTTAATAGAGACATCATGAAGGATAAAATAATTGAATATATTTCAAGGGTGAAGATAAGAAGAGTTTTCTCTCTAACACACCTCTTGTTTGATGATGATATAGTTTTTTTTATAAATGGTAGTTTCATAGAGTCCAACCAGTTGAAGGAAATATTATATTTGTATGGAAAGGAAACAAGAATAGAGATTAATCTTCAAAAATTATCCATTTTATTTAATGACTTATAAGATGGGGATGAGTAGAGGATTCTTTTGGACTTTCCCTTTAGATTTTTATATCTAAATGAGGGTTTTAAGTATTTGGTTTTCTTGTTAAAACCAAATGGCTATGGGAAAAGGGATGGGGTTGGATTTTGGTAAGAATTGAAGCTTGCATTAATCATTAGAGTAATAGGTGGGCTCCAATTAGTGATTGTTTGGCATTGAAAAAATTAGTTCTAGAGGCAATTCTAGTCTTTTGGCATTCTTTAACATTTATTCCCAAAGGTGTTTTAGAAGCAATAAGAAAGTTATGTTTCATTTTTTTTGGTTTGGAAAATGTAAGAATGACCATATTCCATAAATCAAACGGAAGAAGATAGAAATTCCCAAAGAATACGAGGGTTGGGATCTTATAAATGTACATCTTTTGGGTTTATCATTGGTAGCCAAAAAAATTTGGAAGGTCATGACCAAAGAGGGGTTATGGATAATTATTCTTAAACATAAACACATTGCTCCAGGTTCATTTTTTTAAATTGGATAAGAAACCCCGAAAATCCGACTAGGTATGTTTCCAATAAATGGAAATATTTAGTATGATTGTTCTCGATTATTAGTGATTTATTAGCCTGGAAGGTTGGCTCTGGGGATAAGGTGGAATTGGGTGCTAATGCTACTTTAGGTTATGGTGATCGATACCTTCAATCAAATGATTATATTAAATCTCTACATTAAATGGGTTTCTTCTTGTTAAGTCAAGTTGCAGATGAAGGAACGACAAATATTTTGCATCAAGGTTGTCAAACAATGGAGTCTTTGGGGTTAGCAGGTGATCAAGCAATTGATTATAATTCTTATATTAACTATATTAGAAAGGACCATATCAGACTGAAGGACATGAACAATATACTTTGGCATAGGATAAGAATAAAGTTTATGGTGTTTCTACTACTAAAATAGGATATAAAGTCATGTTTGGAACAATTAGTATAGAGCCTTGCTAGTTGTGGAAACACATATGGAAGTTAAAGGCTCCAAAGAAATCAAGAATATTTATTTGGTTGGAACCAATGAATTTGGTTATGCCTTTGGATTTGATGCAATTGAGAAATAAGCATGCCCCAAGTATACGTATGTTGGGCAACAATGATAGTGAAACTATTGTTCATATTTTTATTCATTGTTCATTTTAACGGGATTTATGAAAAGAAGTAAAAAATGTTATAGGCTTAGAAAATGTGTGGAATGGAAATACAATCGAAGAATGTTTGAGATCATAGTTTGAGAATTTTTTTAAAAAGGTATAAAGTCATTCCTTGTCTAGTTCTATGGGTTGTTTGGTTGGTGAGAAAATCTATCATTTTTGAAGACTTATTCATTATTTGTTTATTAGGTTTATATAGATATTTCATCTTTGGCCAAGAGATGTATAGAAAAGGACTCAGATAACACCTAAAGACAAAATTTTGAGCTGCAAATTGACAAGTCTTATGTTAGGGTTTCTTTGATGGAGTAGATTAGCGAGGTCAGAATTATAGTAGTGTTGGAGGAGTCCTTTGTTTCTTAGATTATTGTTATATAAAATTTAAAGCACGACTTAGTTGAATTGTTGGATTTAAAATTGTTGTTGAAGTGTGCACTTGATAGAAACATCAAAAGACTACAGGTATATGGGGATTCTACCCTGGTAAAAAGTTGGATAAACGGGACCTCACAAATTCACAATGTTATGTTCAAACCCTTGGGAGATAGTTTAAAAGTACTCAGTTCATAGTTTGATTTTCTCCCATACACATGTTTTCAAGGAGCTAAACACAATTGCATATTCTCTTTCTAAATAAGGGAAAAGGTTGGGTGAAGGGTAGATTCTATTGTTCGAGACTCGAGATGGGCTACAATTTTCATTGCCCAACCTCTTTGAAGTTGTTTTTCTCTATGATTCTTAGTACACCAGTCATTCATGTTTTTACCTTTGTTTCAAGGTATCAAATAGCTTTAATATTATGAAGATAAGTAATTATGTAATATGATGAGGACCATTGTTGCTAGATATGATGTAATGCTCATTTAAATTTTTTGGTCCCTCTGGTAAAAAAAAATACTTGATTAACTTATTTACTTTTATGACTATGTATAGAGGAAAATTGGGAGATATTCATTTGAAAGTGCTTTATGCACTTGAACTATGCAATTTTTATTTTTTCTATGAATAAAATTTATGGGTTTTTTTTTTCCGATGGAAAAATAAATAACATAAAATAAAATATTTTTTTTGGAATATTTGTGTGTAAAAATATGAATTTTTGTCTAATGTAGACATATTTTCCCATTGGTATGACAAAGGGTTACTATAATTGTAACAATTATTTATTGACATTTTGATTATCATGGAAGTTTTTGCTGTCCCATTTTGTATGATGAAGGGTCCCTTATTTGTATATAATAAAAATGGTTTCTTATTATATTGCAATGTTCAATGTTGTTAAATGCTACGTTATCAATTAAATATATGGATGATTTACATTATTACAATGAATAAAAGTGCAATTAATTAGTATATTTGTTTAAATGATATAATACACTAATGCAATGATTATATCCAAACACAATAATTGAAATATAAAAATCAATATTATTATAAAAAATATTTGGTTTTCTAATGATTAATTGAAATTTACAACAACAACAAAAAACAAGAAGTTGCATTTACATACCCACAACATGAAAAAATTCAACATTGGAACATATCAATACATTGTATTCATTTGAACTCAATGGTGTGTTTAATACCTATTTACGCACCTGTGCATTTAAATGGTTGCTACGCACTAGAGTGATGTACATGTACAAACACATTGGTGCTTATAACTATAATAAAAACATCGATACTCTTAACTAAAATAATAATAGCGTTCCCCTCTACAATATCATTATCATCATTGTCATTGTTATCATTATCATCATCAAGACTTCATGGTGAGAAATGATATATATGCATTGGTGCTCAAAAAAATATAGTACACGTTAGTGCATTCAAAACATATAATAAGAAGTGGTGCTTTAAAAATATATAATACACACCATTGTGTATGAAATAGGGGTGCATTGGGGTGCCTTACTATTTGAAGCATGTCAAAAAAAACCTCCCTTAGGACCTTCAGCGATTTGGAATTTTAGTTATAGTGAACATTAGTTAAAACCTCCACTATCAATAGTGGAGGTTTTAACAATGATGTTCTTGATAAGTTTGCCCAATTTTTTAACACTAAAAACCTCCACTAAAATATATGCTAAGTGATGTTTTCCTTGTAGTGATGTCTCTTTAACACAATAAAGTTTAAAATAGTGAATTGAAGACAAATTCTCTACTATCATTTTGATCTTTTCTTTCCATACCACTTCTAGCATCTATGATGGCCTCATTGTCCTCCTCCCATTATTTCTTCATCATCATTAGGTGGTTGTGTGTTTTCTATCAAGTTATTCTAATGCTTCTCTACAACATGAACTTTGCGAGGCTTCTCCATGAACTGTGACCTCCTACTCCAATCAATGTGTCTCTAATGATGAAATCTCTAACCATATTTAATAAATCTATAACTAGATCTTTAAATCCTTGGCCATTAGCACTCAATACATCCTAAGAAAACTTCCTCCTTGTAATTTTTCTCCAAAATACATTGGAGGAAAAGGTGGAAACAACCTTTCTCACATTCACACACATTATGTCATTCTCACTCTCCTCGCAAATGGAATGGGTCATCATACATACCTCCTCATCCCATATATGTTTGAAGGATTGAATCGTTTTCACATTCAACAATACTAACATGCATACTTTTATTAATCCTCCAATAATCTATATATGAAGCCAATATTGTTTCCTTGAAACTATAGGCTAAATATTTCCAAGTTGTTGCAAGTTGAAGAGAAAATAACAAATCATGATTTTTCAAAAACTATTTCGCCATGTTTTAAGAATAAATAACAATAGTAGGGATATAGTTGAAGCATGAAAACATAATGGGGACCATATTTGTTAGCAATGCCTTTAAGAGTACGATGAGTATGCATTCTTAATTGTTGGATATTTTTTATTATCAACCATGGATTAGGTCCTAGAAGCAGAGTTTGGAACAACTTATGGAAACTCATGTCAAACCTTCAATCATTCCTTTTTAAGTGGGGTTGAGTATTGTGTACCAACATTGCATTGTAGGGTTGAAAGGAAGAAGCATATTCTCTTTATATTGTTTGGTGTTTCCCTTTGAGTGACCCTCATTGAGGGATCTATTGTGGCATGGTGTGATTTATTGTTTTATGGCACACCAACAACCCTCTACTTGCATTGTGCACCCATGACCCACACATCTTCAACTACACTAAGTGTGCTTAAGATTAAGTTTACACTTGATCCAATAAGGTTATGTTAGCAACTAGGAGAACTATAAGATTTAAACATTCTAGGTAAAAGAAGATGTAGAACACTACTAGGGAAAATTCTAGTTATAACTTGTATCACATTATGTGTACAAATCAGATATTGTTTCCACCCTTCTTGTCATATTTTTTCTTTCCCATAGGAAAGACGATAAGAGAACAAGATGGGAAAGGTAAAAGCAAATGCATGACACTACTAGAGCAAGTTCTAACTATAAATTGTATCACATTATGTGCACAAATCATATATTGTTTCCACCCTTCTTGTCATATTGTCTTACCCTTGTGAAAGATGATAAGTGGAACAAGATGGGAAAGGTAAAATCATATGTGAACAATACTAGGGAAAGTTATAGGTATAACTTGTATCACATTATGCGTACAAATCATATATCATTTACATTCTTTCTCGTCATCTGCTTTCTTACCCTTATTTGGAAAAATGAGTGGGACAAGAAGGGAAAGAGTAAATGAAAATACTATCTAGTGAATACGTTTTTCTAATTCAATGCCTCTGTACATTAATTTTCTCGTGAAATCCTTCATTTTGTCATAAATCTTGTTCATTCTTTCGATATCGATCCCATTTCAATTTTGAACTCAATGGATTCAGAGTATTCGTACTGAAATGTTTAGTAGATTAGATTTCATTAAAACACGTGTCATGAAGAAACACATTTATCTCTAATTCACATCACTCATAGAGGCAACAAATTTTAGTCCATACATAGGGATGTTGTAGAATCCACCTAAACAACTTGTAGTGCATGATGATTATCCCTGCTGGGAAATTGTTGATGTGATGATCCTCTTGTGCAATGTGGACTATCTATATCATCTGAACTAGTGGTTTTTCATTCTTAATTGAGTTGTATTGGTAACGAAAAATGTCTCGAAATGTAACTTTGACCCTGAATTTCCTCCTAAACTTATAGTCATCAAGAGATTCTCCATATATATTAGCACTTGCATACTCTTACTACCTATCACGTTTTGGTCACCATCAAGATTTTTATTAAAACCTTCAAGAAACTCCATTAAAAACATGAAATGTCACAGAATTAGGATTCATTTGATGATAAATGAATATCTCAACTCTTTTAAATTAGTGCTAAATATTTATATCTATCATTGAGATATAAATAAATAAAAAAACACATAATCTATTTAACAATTCTAAACACATGACCTATTTAACCATTCATAAACCATTCCAAAAAAAATAACACCCTAATTCCCTCCATTACTTTTTCCCAATATTACAATAGCATTCATTAAACATAATACAAACTTCTAACCAATTACTTTTTCCCAATATTACAATAGCATTCATTAAACATAATACAAACTTCTAACCAAAAAATAATAATTTAGTAGCTTATATATGGTACATGGAAACTTCCTTTGACCTTTATGAACCCTTTGACCTTTATGAACGCTCTTGTGACAACGACACAATGTTTTTCTTAAAGTTGTCTAATAGAAAATTTGACACCATTTCAATTGTTAAAGAGAATAGACATGTAAGAGAGTTGGCCCACAACGTAGGTTGTTAAGATGTTGGAAGTTGAGACCTTTTTTATTTATGCATATGCCAAATCACTCAACTTAGAAACTCTCGAATCCATTCTACTCTCTATTTTAGATCTAGGTTTCACCTTCTACATTTTTAAGTAGAGGCTAGATTTGATATTCAAACTAAAGTTGGTTAACTTGTCCCAATCACTTTTTCACTTTCTTAGAGAATGCATCTTCCTTGAAATGCTAGTTTGTTTTTTATTTTAATTTTTGACAAAAATTTTATTGAATTTGAAAACAATTTTTATATATATTTTATTTTATACCATAAAGTTTTTTTATAAAATGATTTAAATCATTTTAATGTATATTTTTTTTCAATAATTTTAAACACACCAATTTAATATAATATTTCACAAAATTCATGAACACACAAACTGACCTGAATGACACTGATTTACAGAATGTTGACTTGCAACACTAGTAGTATGAAAAAGACATCTCGATTAGAAAATGATGTTACTTCGTATAGATTTTGACTCATTGAAAACCTAAAAGGAGTTCATTGAAAACATAAAAAGGAACCAATCAGATATGACTTCCTCGTACTTAGACATCTTATTAAAAGATCAAGATCTTTATTGTGGAACGACTTTTAATACAAATGTATGCTCATTTTCAAAGATAATTTTTTATTTTATTTTTATAAATATGTTAATTTAAGTAAAGTAAAAGAGAGTTAAATATTATATATTAAGTGGTTCTAGATTAGCGGGTTTATATGATGATGATGATTAATGTTCACTAAGATCAATTGGTCTATCGGATCTTAAGAGGATAAATGATTACTTGTGATTCTTTATGTATAGCTATAGAACTCGAGATTACCCCAAACTTTAAAGTTTTATCAAAATTCAAAATAATTCAAAATGGATTTCAAAATATATTAATAAACTTTAATTACAATAAAAAAAAATTAACTACTTTTGATTTATGTATAGTAATAGAACTCTAAATCACCCCAAAAATTGAAATAGATTATACAATATTAATATTTAAAGTTTAAAGTTTTATCAAAATTTAAAATGGATTTCAAAATATATTAATAAAATTTAATTACAACAAAAAGAAATATTAATAAACTTTAATTGCAATAAAAAGAAATTGAACCACTTTTTCTTTATGTACAACCATAGAACCCTAGACCACCCAAAAAATTGAAATAGATTATACAATATTAATCTTTAAACTTTAAAGTTTTATCAAAATTCAAAATAATTCAAAATGGATTTCAAAATATATTAATTATAGGACCTTTAAAAGGATCACGAGTGTCCTAAATTCCTATTTATGATTATCCTTCTGGTCTCTATCCCTAACAATAGCTTTTCGATTTCTAATTATTGCCAATTTTCCTTCTTTCCTGGCTTCTTTTACCTTTTGAACTTCCTTCTTTAATTCAGCTCGGTCTTCGGGAATGAGGTTCATTTATAAATATTCCTGACCCTTTTAAGCTCAGAGATTTACTAAGTATGTTATATTTATGGTCATTACAACTTACTTTGACACGGATCAACCTATCTTTATGATCAATTATTTTTCCTAGCCTCTTTGCTTCTATGATGTAAGTTGTATCAATTTGTGATTTATTTTTTAATTCTTCTTTTACTATTGCTAGTGTATCATGTTGTTGTTCTTTTATACCAAAAATTATGAGGTTCAAGGCTCTTTTGTTACACTCATGGTCCAGTTCCATTAGCTTATTAATTTCCTTTTTGATGGGTTTGATATCCAATTTGTTTTCCATATTACTGAGGGTCAAATTGTTGGTTAGTTTTTCTTCTAGCCCTTTAATCCTATCTCTCAAGTTGTAATTTTTTTCAACTCCTCCTTCTTGGGTTGATTGTTTATGTTTTTTCATTTCTTGAATTCTATCCTTCATTGTCTGCATTTCACTCTTGAACCCTAAGAATCTATCCTCTATTTGAGTTTGAATGGTATCTTTAATGTTTTTATCAATCATTGCCTCTAGCTCTATTTGGAGTTTTACGTCTCTTTCTTCACTTCTTTTTTTTAATGTTTCTAAATCTATTTGGATTTTGGCATCTCTCTTCTCTTCTTTTTTCTACTGATTCCATATAATCGTAAAAGGTCTCTAGGGTGATTTTGGGGGCCTCCCCTTGTTAGGTTGAGCATAAAGTTTGAAAGCGATTTAAAGGACACCTTCCAAAAAGCCAAAGTATTTCAAGAGTAAATAAAAAAACAACAACAAACTAAAAAAAATGAAATCATTCTTATTTTATTTTAAAAGGTAATCACTCTTATCTTAAAAGGTAATTCCAAAAAAAACTTAAATTAATTTATGAATATTAATAAAAATACCTTCATCCATCCCACCCCTTCGTAGGTGTGTTATGTAAATATGGACTCACTCATATCAAAGAGTCCACCCCCTTCTATGCAATTCATAATCTATGCAAACCCTTAAGGGATGAAGGGACGTTGACACATATATAATAATTCAAACCTAGAAAAAGATCCAATCCATTGGATCAAATTAAAGGAAATAAGGAAGTAAGCAAATGGTGTTACCAATAATAATTCAATCCACCAACAATAATTAAATTCACCTTGTATAAATAAATTAAAAAAGAAAAGCCTTAGAACAATACAAAATCCATAAATAAAGGAATAACACACAAAATGCCTATCTTTATAAATTTTAATACACTCAATTAAAATGTGATTTTGGGTTAGTAAAATTTGTAATTAAAAATTAAAATTTATATAAAAAAATTTCCAACAATAATTCAATCTTAAATTAAAAAGAAAAAGAAAAAAAAACGTTTAATGACACAAAATCCATAAATAAAAGATTAACACATGAAATGCTTAGCTTTAGAAATTTTAATGCACTCAATTAAAGTTAAAATATGATTTTGGATAAGTAAAATTTCTAATTAAAAATTAAAATTTATAAAAAAATTAAAAAAAAAATAAAAATGATGTAAAAGATGATGATAATTGTAATTTTTTTAATTTAATAATTCAATTTTTTTAATTTAACAAAATTTCCATATGTTTTTTAAAAATATTTAACCACACCTAATTTTTTGTCAAAAATTTTTCTCTTAAAACTTTACCAAAAAAAAATTCTTAAACTTTACCAAAAAAAATAAAAAATAAAATAGTTGAAATAATTTCCATCCATACACCCGCTCCCACCAAAAAGGTCTTCATCTAATCATTGTACTTGTACAAGGTTAATATAGGATCGCCTTATCATTAACCAGCCCACAGATTTGAAGTTAACAACAGGCTATGACAGGGAAGAAAAACAGCGGAAATAGTTGACTGACATATCTAACGGTTCAGAGATTTGAACGCCCAAAGTGCCAGCGAAAATGGATGCATTTCAATGTACAAGCAGCTAACTCCTGGGTATGGAAAGTATTTCAATGGCATTTCAGAGTAGAGTGAAAGCATTGTATTAGATATTTGATTTAGTATTAGTATAGATTTATTTTAATTCTGGTTTTAAGAAGGGTTGAGAGATCAAATGTTTTGAGGTTCAAATTCTTTTACTTATATTCTAAAATGAATTAAGGAAGAATACCAGTTTATATATACAATTTTCATTTACTTAATTTTTTATTATTACTTTAAAACTCTGGTTTTAAGAAGAATTGAGAGGGATCAAATTTCTTGAGGTCCAAACTCTTCTATTTACATTCTAAAACGGATTAAAGAAGAATACCAGTATACATATACAATTTTCATTTCCTTAATTTTTTTATTATTACTTAAGAGTGACCTGTATCGTGTCAGCTCTACTTGAATTCATAACCCTAATACTGAATTTAAACACAAAATCATATATCATCTTAATACTGAATTTAAATACAAAATCACACATCACCCTAATACTGGAATTAATACTGGAATGTAGAATAACAGACACAAAATGCTCATCACATGTAATAATAGAATGAATGAATTGGGTATATACAGTAGCCTGTGTTACAGGGTATAATAGTCACAGTGCATTTTGCACCAGAAATAATACTGGAATGTAGAATAACAGACACAAAATGCTCCATCACATGTAATAATAGAATGAATGAAATGGGTATATACAGTAGCTTGTGTTACAGGGTATAATAGTCACAGTGCATTTTGCACCAGAAATAATATCTAACAAATTACAACAGAAACGAAATAGGCACAATCTGCACCATAGTTAATTAATACAAATCAAAATCAATTCTGGTCAGGTGAAGTTCCAGAGGTTTGAGAGATCCTCGTAGTCATCCTGACCATAACTCTCATCCACCCAGTCGGAGAACGGAGTCAAATCAGACGATAGCAATGCACAGCAAAGCATCTGATGATCATACGCATAATCAACTCTGCTGGGAGATTCTAACCATGAAATTTCCTGCGTTAAATCCGCATCGTCACTATTATTAGTAGTATTCACCATTGTTTCAGCACCAATCTCTGTTTTCAAAATGGAATCTCGAAGGTTGTGAGCACCACAGTGAACGCCATTGGAGCCTGCAAGGTCAGTAGCAGCACTGGGAGAGCCATAAGCAGCAGCAGCTGCAACTTTCTGTATAGACCTCGGAGACATCAACGGAGGCTGGCAGCTCGGAGGAGGTTGAATAATGGTGGCAGATTCTGGGAAGTTGAAGGCAGCAGAGGAGCCCTTGAGACAGAGGAGAGCGGCATCGTAGGCCCTGGCAGCGGCCTCTGCAGTGGTATATGAGCCCAACCATATTCTCGTCTTCTGATGGGGCGCCCTTATCTCAGACACCCACGATCCCCATCTCCTCATCCGAACGCCTCTGTACTGCCTCGGCTGCCCAGATCCTCTGCTACTCTTTTTCCCCGCTTTGCTGGAGACTTGGCATTCTCTGCGCTCCGGGTGCTGTTGGGATCCGATCAGCACGTTCTGGCGGCACTCTGATTCTTTACTTCTGCAAACCATTGGGCTCCTCTGGACAAAACTAGAAAATCTCTTAACCTAATATCAAAATCTATCAGCAGCAATACTATAATCAGATAACAGTATTGAATCTTGTTTGCATGAATGTTTTATGTGCAAGCTCGGACAAGAGAGTGAGAAACGCACATAGTATGGGCCTGTGGGACACGCAGATTTTATGCCCAAAAACAAATCTAAAGCTGAAGTAATGAGATATGGGGCGGGTAGGGTTGGCAAGAGCAGAGAAATCTGGATTGGATTTGTAGCTTTTTACTACTGTGGGGTATGTGTATATATAATTTTGGATATATTCATTGGTCCAGACATCGGGATATGTGTATATATAATTTAGGATATATTCATTGGCCCAGACATCGGTCAGAGGCAGCTTCCTTCTGAGCAATATTAATTTGTTAATGGTGAGGACTATGAAGTACAGTGGAGATCTCGGGGATGCGCACAACGGGCGAGCTCTTAGCTGTGATCCGCGTTGCTCACGCTGATGTTTACGCCGCTCCAAAAAAAAACAGAATATGGGCTTTCTTTCGACCCTCCTCACACTTTCCTTTACAGTTGGGCAGCCATGAATTTTATTTTATTGCGAACGTTTCCAGACGGTATTAATTCAATTATAAAATAATATTCCCACGGTATTCCACGCTTTTGTTCACACACGGCTTTTTAGATAGAGGAGGTTAACTAATTAACCAACCATTATATTAATAACATGTTATTATTTATTTATTATAATATAGAAGACTTTACAACTAATTAACCAACTATTATGTTATTAAAATGTTATTATTTATATGGATTGTTTCTAAGATAAGGTTAAATATTTCATGTTGTTGATTTTTTCCACTTTGTCATCACTATTTTAATAATGTAAAAATAGTTTTTTCACCCTCTCTAATATCTTTGATGTAATAAGATTTTGTAATGTTAACATTTAACAACATCTTCATTAATCAACATATGCTACAATATCTATTACATTAGTTTCCAAGAGTAAGGAGGGGATTCTATGCAATGATTCAATCATGTCCCATCTACATGTGAACATTAATCCTAGTTTGGTCTCACATTAATCCTAGTTTGGTCTTTTGAACTTGGCTTTATGGCTACTCCTTGACAAGGTGCGACTATGGCATATAATTGGAACAAAATTTGCAATGTTTTCTAGAGGGCTCTTGAGCTGATCTAATTTCATCATGCAAGAGTATTTTCTATCACTGGGTTGTTTCTTTGGGATTGGGGTATTAAAGCATTAGATTCTGGATGCATTCAACGAACAGTTATTAGAGTGCATCACTTTCTGAAACGTGTTTGGATTCTAATATTTGGTCTTTGTCTTTGTGTTCTAGACTTGGCTCGGGAAAAGGTGCTTAGGCATGGTCTCTTTATTTTCTTAAATTCTTTTAGCATTTATCCCACTTGTTTTATGTTCTTCATAAGAAATTAGTGGTTGTCTCTATACGCCCTAGTTTTAAAATGTTTGAGTTATATCCTTTGGTTCACAACTGAGATTGAATGTATTAAGAGTTTCAATTTAGGTTACATTCATTTGTGGAAGAACGATGTGCTTGTCATGCTTTTGTTAGGTTTGTGGGACAAAGGTTCTCCCTTGTGTGCTAGAGATGAATTTGGTCATCCCGTTTCTAATCCAACTCCGCCCTTAGTTATCTTTTGTTTGAGCCTAAAAATCATGGACAATATGGATGTTTTGGAATTTAGATGAACACTCTATTTAGGCATGAGAAATCTATACAATGTAACATAAGCTCCCTATTCTCAGTGACCTTTAAAGTTCATGAGAATGAACGTCAATGTGTCTCACAACATGTGACAATCAAGAGTTGTTGATCCAACAAAGGCAGAAGATCAATGCTCTGGACATAGAGTGCAACATGCTAAGGAACTTAGCACTCAATGTTAGGGACCTAACCCCTCACTTAGGTAGAATAATATATTCTATTGTAATAAAGGTCAATATTAATAAGGTCTAGCAATAAGGAAGAATAAGTTGAATGTAAGAGGACCTAATAGAAGCTTCCTCTTCTAGAAGGATCTTCCTCTAGATGGTTCTTTTGATAGACATATTTAGTATAAATAGGAGTCGAGGGTATGAGAACTTTTGTCTTGGATATTATTGTAATAGAGCTCTGCTCTGTCGGAGGTTGCCCCCTCGAAGAGGCAAGTGAACATTGCTCTTAGTAATCAAAGTGCTCTTTCTAGTTATATTCTTGTTCATCTGCCATTTCTAGCATTTTATTTCTATTTTGTATTCTTTTTATATTTGGAATATTACAAGTGGTATCAGAGCACTTTCCTTGACAGAAATTTGTGGGTTAATTTTTTTCAGGGTAGAGACATATTCCAACATCTTTAAGCTATAGAGATATGTCGTTACATGCATAAACCCGCGTTTGGGGATTCATACACAAAGGAAATACAAGTGGTACTTAAGCGCACATCTGTTGGCCACCCTTGTTGGCACCCCTTCGAGTGGTAGCGCATCAGAAAACACATGTATATGGATCGGCCTAGATTTCCTAAAGCCCTCTTTAGATAAACCTATCGGTCACTTGACTGTTATAGTGCCACCGAGAACAACACTCAGGAAGATACTCTCTAGTACCTGGGTAGTCGGGTAGTACGGCTAAGGGCATGGTCTAGCCTCCTTAGTTGGTGCCCTGAGATATTGGGTCGAGTACTACTGTTGGAACCCGCACGTATATCAGAGAGCTATAGCACAGGGCAAACCCTTGCACCATTATTTGAGACCTATTCCATTGGATTTATCTCTTCACCCTTATCACAGTCATACCTATCATTTTTCAGCAAAAATTTGTAACCCCACCTGCCCCTTTTCGATTCCCTCGTCATCATGGCCCATACCCGTAGCCAAGACTTGGAAGCTCGCTTCAATACCTTGCAATCTAATTTCACAGAGACCCAACAAGAAGTGAGACACCTCAGTGCCAATTTTTCCACCATCAATAAAAGCATGCATTCCTCCATCGTCGCCTCAATCGAGGAACTCAAAGAAGACCTCAAACAAGACATGACTACTCAACTTGAATATGTCGCTTCGATGATCTGCACCAAGCAACATATCCCTACAGATCCCCCTTTATCTGACCCACCTTTGCATACCGAAGCTGAAACTTCCTCTCATTCCCATAATTTTCCACCCCATCACTTTCAGTGTTACCTACGGCTTCCGCATGTGGATGTGACCAAATTTGATGGCTCGGATCCCACTGGTTGGGTAACTCAAATGGAACATCATTTCTCTTTGTACGACATTATAGATGACTTGGCCAAACTCCAATATGGTGTTCTCCATCTAGATCAAGAACGTTGGCAATGGTGGCAATGGAAACAAATTGCTCGTCAAGGGTATATTGCTTGGACACACTTTGTGGTAGAGCTTTATGAATACTTTGACACTGACACCAACCATTTAGGTCGTTTGATAAATTTGAAACAATCTGGCATAGTGGAAGACTTTATAGCTTCTTTTGAGCGACTGGATTTTCGTACAGAGGGTTGTTTGATGTTTTTTTCTGGGAATGTTTTATTAGTGGCCTCAAGAATGAGATTCGTGTCCATGTCCTCATGGCTCAGCCTCAGAGTTGGGTGGAGGCTACTAAAAGAGATAAGGAAGCACAATAGGTTGTCTCTTCTCAAAACCAAAAACCCTCTTTTATTTCTCACACTAAACCAGTCAATCCCACTCTTCCTTCTACTCCACTAAAGATCCAAAAATTGACTAGGGCCGAAATGGTTGAACACCAACTCAAAGGCCTTTGTTATAATTGTGATGAAAAATATTTTCTGGGACACAAGTGTAAGGAACAAAATCCTTTTATGGCCATCTCGGAGGATGTTTCGGAAGAGGATGTTGAAGCTCCTCTTGTGTCTGTGTCACCTGAACCCACTGAAATAACCCCTCCCTCAGACCATCCCGAAGTTGAATCGATCATTTCCCTAAATGCTCTCACTGGCTTCTTTGCTCCCCAAACCCTCAAGCTAATTGGCTACATCAAGTATAGGAGGAAGGTCATCATTCTTGTTGATAGTGGAAGCACCTGTAACTTTAATCATCGCCGCATTACCCAAGAGACTAATTGCTATATCTGTGCAGTCAATAATTTCCAAATCATGATTTCCAATGGCAGGTCCATGAAATGTGGAGGGCATTGTGAAAATGTGTGTCTCCAAATTGGTGACTACCACCTGAAATCTCATATGTTTGTTATCGACATGGACGGTTGTGACATTGTGTTGGGTGCAGACTGGCTAAGGACTTTGGGTCCCATTCTCATGGATTTTAAGGAATTAACCATGGAATTCGACAAGGAGGGCCAACAATATAAGTTCCAAGGCATCACCGTTAGTTCCCCTGAGATCATTAGTTCCCATCGCATGGAAAATCTGCTCAAAAAAGGTCATTCTGGCGTTATTTCCCAATTCCATGCCATACAAGCAACTGAGACACCCTCTGTTCTGCACGACCTCCAATCCATCCTCTCTAAATATCAAGTGGTTTTTTCCACTCCCCAAGGACTCCCTCCTTCTCGTGGTGTTCATGATCATTCAATTCCCCTTGTCCCAGGAAGCCTTCCTCCCAATATCCGTCCCTGTAGTCACCCATTTTCCCAAAAAAATGAAATTCAGAAAATGGTTCAAGAACTGCTTAACAAAGGTGTTATCTTCCCTAGTACGAGCCCCTACTCTTCCCCGATGGTCATGGTCCTTAATAAATAAGGTTATTGGTGCATGTGTCCTAACTTTCGCGCCCTCAAAAAACTCACCATTAAAGACAAATTTCCCATTCCTATCATTGATTACCTCTTGGATGAATTGAGTGGTGCCCAGTTCTTTACTAAACTTGATCTTCGTTCTGGCTACCACCAGATCCGTATGAAAGAGGCAGACATTCCTAAGACTTCCTTTATAACTCATGAGGGCCACTATGAGTTTTTGGTCATGCCCTTTGGCTTATGAAATGCTCCCTCCGCTTTCCAAAGCCTCATGAATCATGTCTTCCATCCTTTTCTCCGTCATTTTGTATTAGTTTTATTTGATGATATCCTCATCTATAGCAAACATGGACAGACCATCTTTCTCATGTGGATCGAGTTCTCCATCTACTCTCTCAGCACCAACTTTTCCTGAAACAATCTAAATGTGCTTTTGGCATCTCTGAAGTCGAGTACTTAGGTCATTTTGTTGGCAAGGCAGTCGTCAAGGTGGATCCTAAAAAGATTGAAGCTATGCAAGACTGGCCTCACCCAAAGACTCTCAAAAGGTTGTGTGCATTTCTGGGCTTAACAGGTTATTATCGCAAGTTTGTTAAGAATTATGGAAAGATTGCGGGACCTCTCACTGCACTCCTTAAAAAGAATTCTTTCACTTGGACTTCAATAGTTGCTCAGGCTTTTCAAACCTTGAAGATGGCCATGTGCACCACTCCAGTCCTAGCCCTTCCTGATTTCACAAATACCTTTGTCCTGGAATGTGATGCTTCTGGGAAAGGAATTTGTGTTCTCCTTATGCAAGAGGGTCGACTTTTGGCCTTTAACAGCAAACAACTCTCTGAACGAAACTTGGGCAAATCAATCTATGAAAAGGAAATGTTGGCTATTCTGCATGTCGTTGATCTTTGGCTCCCTTATCTATTGGGGCAACGCTTCCAAATTAAGACAGATCATCAAAGCCTCAAGTATTTTCTGGAACAACACATTTCCTCCCCAGAGCAACAAAAACGGGTGACTAAACTCTTTGGATATGATTATGAGATCATCTACAAGAAAGGCAAAGACAATGTGGTTACATATGCACTTTCCCAAAATTATGAAGATGAAGGGTCCCCTTTTTCTCTCTCCTTCATTGTATCAGATTGGCTCCAAGCCGTTCGCCAGGAATGGCTACACAATGCCAAAAGTTTGCATCTAATACAACAACTGCAGTCCAATTCTCCAGTTTCCCCAGGGTACTCTTGGCTCCATGAGGAGCTGTGATACAAAGGTCATTTGTATTTAAGTAAATAGTCAAAACTTAAATCCACGGTACTTTCTGAGCTTCATGCTACACCCACAACTGGGCACACCGAGTTTACCAAAATCTATGACAGGGTCAAACTTTCTTTTTTCTGTGATGGTATGAAACAAGACGTTCATAATTTTGTGGCTGAATGTGATGTGTGTCAATGCAACAAGGGAGAATCAGTCAAATCTCCTAGCACACTACAACTGCTTCTAATTCCATCTTCTATTTGGCAAGATATCTCTATGGATTTTATTGTAGGCTTACCTAAATCGGGAAACAAATCAATCATCATGGTGGTAGTTGATCATCTTTCCAAGTATGCTCCTTTATGTGCTCTTCAAAACCCATTTACAACATCCATTGTGGCTCAACTTTTCATGGATCATGTCTTCAAGCTTCATGGCATGTTGCATTTTATTATTTCTGATCGCGACCCAACTTTCACCAGCAATTTTTGGCAAGAATTGTTCAAGCTACAAGGCACCCAATTTCATCTCAACACAGCTTATCATCCCCCGACTGATGGCCAAACTGAAGTTGTCAACAAGTGTTTGGAAACATATTTGAGGTGTTTTAACTTAGAAAAGAAAAATTAGTGGGCTCAATAGTTACCACTAGGTGAATGGTGGTACAACACTTCATACCATACAACTACCCGCATGACTCCTTTTGAAGCGGTATATGGAAAAAAACCACCTTTAGTTCTCTCATATTTTCCAGGTATCTCGAAGGTCCAGGCGGTTGATCAAATGCTTACAGTTCGAGAATCTATTCATCGTACCCTCAAAGAGAATTTGGTCATGGCCCAAAATCGCATGAAGCAACAAGCAGATCAAGGTCGCTCTGAATGTCAATTTGCAGAAGGGGATCAGGTGTTTCTTCGACTGCAACCTTACAAGCAAAATTCCCTCAAGGTTGACCATTGCCAGAAACTAGCGCCCAAATTTTATGGTCCCTATACAGTTCTCAAGCATGTGGGACAGGTGGCCTATTAGTTAGCTTTGCCTAGTCATTCTAAGCTACATCTTGTTTTTCATGTTTCTTGCTTAAAGAAGGTGATTGGATCTAAGTGCCAAACTCAAACCAACCTTCCCGAGTTGGACGAAAAAGGCTCCATTTGGCTATATCCACAAGTATTTCTAGGCCAACGTGAGCGTCGCCTGCATCATCAAACCATCAAGGAAGTGTTAGTCCAGTGGAAAGATATAACTCCAACAGATGCCACTTGGGAACCAACTACCATTCTACGGAAATTTCCACATCTCAAGCCTTGACGACAAGGTTGTTTTTAAGGGGGAGGACATGTTAGGGACCTAACCCCTCACTTCGGTAGAATAATATATTATGATGTAATAAAGGTCAATATTAATAAGGCCTAGCAATAAGGAAGAATAAGTCGAATGTAAGAAGACCTAATAGAAGCTTCCGCTTCTAGAAGGATCTTCCTTAAGATGGTTCTTTTGATAGACATATTTAGTATAAATAGGAGTTGAGGGTATGCGAACTTTTGTCTTGGATATTATTGTAATAGAGCTCTTCTCTGTCGGAGGTTTCCCCCTCGAAGAGGCAAGTGAACATTGCTCTCAGTAATCAAAGTTCTCTTTCTGGTGTTATTCTAGTATCATTTTGTTATTATTGTGGTGTTGTTCTAGTTATATTGTTGTTCATCTGCCATTTCTGGCATTTTATTTTTGTTCTGCATACTTTTTATATCTGGAATATTACAATCAACCTTAGTAAGGAATCCCACTCCTCAACCTCAAACAAACAAGTTGTCAATCAACTCTGTCTAGGCAAATTTCAATGAAGAGGGAACAATATACCAAATGAAAGATATCATGGATTTTGAGCAACATAATTCTCTCCCATCTAGTGTTGGATAGGAGGAGGCAGACAAAAAACATGTGTTCTATTAGTCTTCATGTTTTTTAAAGTAATTAGAATATTAGGCATTTTTATTAAGCAGTTTACTTGCAAGAATATCTCAGATGTAATAATCTTAGACATTAGAAAACTATCATATGTGGTTCGTGAGAGATTTCATTGTGCTAAGAAACTCTATATCAATATTGTTTGTATGCTTGATGTTAGCTTAACTACAACTTTTTTTAATATAATATTCCCCAATACATACAATACTTACAATTTATCTAAAATAAGAAAAAATAAAATTTTATAATTTTAGAAATTATCCTAAAATGTAACAAGATAGATGTATTTAATTATTAGTATTGAATTTTTTATTTTATTTTTTCTATTCACACATACCATGATGATGATGATTGATATCATTTACATACCAACTTTGGTTTATCAAACATAAAGACAAATTGTAAAGAATTAATTGGTTTTGTTTACAATTTTATTTTTATACTCAGAAAGATTCAAGAGAATCTTTCCTTAATCTCCATAATTTTGATGAGTTCATAGGTTAAGAAGGTTGTTTTTATTTTTTAATGAATTGGTTGGGGGAATCGGTAACTGGCCAGGCCAAGATCTCATCCGTTCGACACAGGGTCGAATCCTCAGGCTGCCACTATAACCCCTATAACCCTCAATTTTTTCAAGCAAAGTCTATCATCATGCTTCAGAGTTTATCCGAGATTCGAACTGAGGTGGGAAGCATTAATACCATGAGTCCCATCCACTCAGTCTAGCCCTAACGGGCTTTAAATTTGAAGGACATGGGGGTGGGCTTTGATCCACTTATTTGTGCATGAGTCATGAGAATTTTTTTTAATATAATCTCTTTGGGTGTAACCTCAAGTTCGATCACTACCTCAAGGTGTCTCCATGGCTCCAGGTTAAGCCCTCATTGAAATTGAACCTTGCCCAATGGTGAGAAAAGTTAGTATTGTTACAACCATTTTGAATTTGAGATTTAATATGGGTTTACACTAGACATTCTAATATGAGAAAGTGTTTTTCATCTTCCACCTTCTTAGTATCTTATGGAGCTCATAAGAGTTCGTTCTTATTTTAGCATTGTTGTTTTTCTTCTTTAGGCGAGCTATAACATAAATATACTTTTGATTTTCTAGATTAGGATTAATGACAACTATATAGTATCGTAATTTTCTCTTATCCTATATTTCTTTATCACACTACAATCTTTCATTATTTAGATATGATATTATTTTTAATGGTATCAATATTTTGCAGAGTGACCTCCTACTCTACTATCCAATGATTTAACCAAGACCTACATCTTTATGTGAACTCATCTTAAGTCATACATGACGTTGATTGGAGTTTAAAGAAAACTTAGGAATCCTCTTGTCTTTCATGTTAGTTATCTTGTGGCTCTTGTGCTTGTACGTTAAGTACCTAGTCATAGCCATACTCTCAATGGGGAAAAGACCAACTTTTGTGAGGAGTATATCATAGGGTGTATTAGCTTTAATTTTAATATTATAAATTATGAAACACTTATGGATTTGTTCGATCTTTCTCCACAATTTTCTATAGATGTTGCAACCCCAAACTTCAAATCCATATAAGATAACAAGAGTAATGAGAGTCTCAAAGATGAGTTTCTTTTTTTCCCACACCTAGAAGTCTATTGATGTACAATTGTTTTCAAGACTAAAATAAGCTTTTTAAACTACAGTAATCACTTTCTCAATGCTATAGTTCCATTTAAGCTTGTGATGAAGGTTGACTCTAAGATATTTGTATGAATTTAACTTCCTCTAAGTTGTTATTGTCATACAAAATTAGCATGTAGAAGATGGAGGGAAATGCCAACAAATAAACACAATCATCTAGTAACCAATCATTCATTGAGTTAATAAAGAAGTAAGTACATCAAGACTTGCATATGAAAAAATATAAAAATAGTGATCTCTCTTAATATTCAAGATGGAGAGGAAGTGAATAATACATTAAAAAGTAAAGAGGATATGTAATATGAAAAGAGCCTATGCTCTAGATTATGGAACATCAGGTTCTCTTTTGGAAGTTAATAAGATCCATGTACATATTTCCATCTGCATCAATAATGAGTTAGTAAAACAAATGGTTATATATAAGATTAGATTTACATACATATAACAAGTTCTTCTAAAACCAAGTAAATTGTCTAATGAAAAGAACAAAAAAAAACAACACATGTGAATCGTGTCTGAACAATTAATAAAACAACAATTAATAAAACAACAAAATTTCATAACCTTAATCAAGATTTAAACCCTCAAATGTCTCCTTTATATAAGTAACAACAAAAGTTCAAACCCCCAAACCCCCCACATGTCTTCTATATATAAACAAATCATGTACCATTTCTAAGTGATTGAAGTTAAACAATTTTGAACATTATTGTTTTTTCTTTCACTTCACATGTTAGGTGACTTCCATCCCCATTCCTAAACCGGTTGTTGGCTTACATATGCGATGGGGCCCTCCTTTTGATTTCATAATTTTTAAGAAATTCGCATCCCTCACTACCTGCATGGCCGTAAAGGGTGGAATAGATTGCATTGATGGGAGACTTTATGAACATTCTGGGAGACTTCCTAGAAAATACCTACATTCTACATGAAAGTTCCCATGAGTTATACCATGTGCTCTATAGCAACCAAGTGGATGCATTTCTCCAAATGATTTTCAATTGGAATCAAAACACACAATAATTATTTAATTATTTAAATTACTCTACCTTTAATAATAAAATTTGTTTGACCATTATATCACACATGTGTTATTATAATAACATAATCTTAATTAATTACATCACACATGTGTTATTATAATATGTCAATATAATAACATAATCTTAATTAATTAGAGCCTAATATTTCTATAAGGGTTTTACCTCTGAGATCAGATTCAAAACTATTAATTATACTAATTAGAAGTAACAACCGTTTAGTTGTTCTTTAATTTTAACATTTAAAATGATTATGAGATTGTTTCGATTACAATTTTATTTTTATTTTTATTTTAATATTTTTTTTATATGAAAATTTTGAAGAATAAAATTTTAATAACGAAAAAGTATTTAGTTTTTAATAAAAGTAACGATGATGATTTTATAAAGGATTTTAAATGATTATGAGATTGTTTTGATTACAATTTTTTATATGAAACATTTTTTTAATAATGAAAAATATATAATTTTTAATAAAAATAATGATTATATTTTTATAAAAGATTCTAAAAATGAATTAAATTTTCTAGTAAAAATTAGGATGTCGAGGATTTTTATCTTAATTTTAAAACATTGTTCTCAATTTATATGAACAAAATATTTTTCAAAACTTTATATAAAAGAAAAATGGAATGATCAAATCATAACATGATAAAGATTGTAAGATTGTTAAAAAAACATTGTTATAAAAACTTCTAAAAAGACCTTAAAAGCTATCAAGATAAATAATTATAAGTATTAATTTTTACAAGGAGAGATATTATATAAATAGAAAATAAGAATTTTTTTTACTCATTTCTAGATTCCATATTAAAATGATTTAAAGGCAAATTCTAACTCAAAAAACTAAAGAAAATAATATGTTTGTTATAAGGGATTGAAATTTGTGCCCTAAAAAGTTTTATGAATCCCCTAATGTTTCACACAACATTCAAACTCTTATTACAAAGAAATATATTTTTAAATTGGAGAACATTGAGTTTGGATTAAACATTTAGTAAAAGGGAAAGCTAAGGACATCAAAGGTTATCAAGCAGAAATCCTAAGTATGGGAGGTTTTGCTCTTATCATTCACATTCATAAGATTTTCAATATGGTAGTCAAGCAGAGTTGCCTCAAAGCCTCATTATTTTCATTTTTAAAAGTGGTGACAAAAATAACCCCTTAAATTATAGGACCATTGTGACTCTTCTAGCCAAGTTATAGGCAATCATTCTAAAAAAAAAAATTAGCATATGGCTATAAATTCAAGGGAAAAGGTCTAAATGATAAGCTAGTTTTAGAAACTATCATTCAACCATTGACCACTTAGTTACTTTTAGGATTATTGCAAATGAATGTACAAATACTAAAATCAATTTCATGTGTTGCTTCATTGACTTTATAAAATCTTTTAATATGGTGCCTAGAAATAACCTTTGTAATAAAATAAAAGAGTTAAACTTTACTTTTGAGTTGAGTGTTGTTTCCATAAGGTTATATGAGAATGTTATTGCTAAGTTTAGGAATAATGATGGTTGGTTAGAAGAAATCAATTTTAATACATGGAGTTAAACAAGGTTGTTCCATGTCCCCCACCTTTCTTGACATTTATACTAACAATTAGAGACATGCTTGGAAGAAACAAGTTGTGTTGGCACTAATTTAGCTCGAATACTCATCATCTTTCTTCTTTATGCTAGTGATAATTTACTTGTTGTGAGGTGCCCCTCTAACATTGACAAGCAACAAAGAATTCTCAAATATTTCTATTCTAGCACTAGTATCTTTGTGAACATTGATAAGACAAAGGTGATGGTAATCAAATCCAAGAAGATCACTTTAATTTTATGCATGACAATAACAAATTAGAAGAAGTTAATTCATATCAATATCTTGGATTTCACCTTCACAAGCTTAATTGGAAATATAGCATTAAGAAAATGATTAATGGAGGATGGAACACCTATTTTGGCCTTGAGAATTTAAGTGTAAATCAACAAATTTCTATTTTTGGGAAAAAATAAAATTCATCTTTGAGACACTTGTTACTCTAGTTATCTTATATGAATGTGAAGTTTGAAGCTACGACATCTCTAAATAGTCTTGGAGCAAATCCAAAAGAATTTTATAATTTCTAATATTAGAATTAAAAGCAATACACCCTATCCAATCCTCTTCTTAGAAATTGGTCTTCTGTTTGTTGCAAGTATGGCTATGATTAGGTACCTAATGTAAAGGCACAAAGGATAACTACCATGAAAGACAAGAAGCTTCCTAGCATTTCTTCAAATTCAAGTCAAAGTCAGTTATGGGATAAGAGAGGATGGTATAAAGGTGCTAATCTTAGTTAAACCATTAGAGAATAGAAGAGGAGGTCACTTTGCAAAATATTGATACCATTAAAGTTACTATCACAACTAAATTGAGATAACTACCTTGCAATGGACAAAAGAACTAATAAAAAAGATTAAGAAAATGCAAGCAACACAATATGATATGGGTGGTATAGTAACACGATATGAAGATTAAGAAAATACAAGCAACACAATATGATATGGGTGGTATAGTAACACGATATGATATGGGTGGTATAGTGTAGGATTTAGGATTCAAGTAGGTGTAACATAAATGATATCAATCTACATTTTAATTATAAGTATGTAAAATAACCAAATGATCCACCATCCCAACTCAAGTTTAAATGCGAAAAAGCGATGGGTAGTGATAAATCAACATTATGTTCTTTCGTTTATATGTAAGAAAGGCAGGAATATTATTACTAATGTAAATTAGAAAAATATGATCACATTAATTCAAGGTTCGCTTGCATATCTTTAACTCTTAATGAAGTGGGGGAGAACGAATCTAAGGAGATGATTGATGAAGACCTAATAGGCTTCTCTGAAGAAGATGAAGAAGCTCTTCAACAATCTAGAGATGAGGTTTGGAAAGGCTCTAAGGTATTTAGAGAAGACTGTATATTAAAGGAACCTCCAAATTTAGAATAGAACTAGCCTAATTCTAAGGGTAAAGGCTTGGTAAAAGAGGGAATCCACCTCACCTTAGAGGAAGAGATTGGTAGCCTACTAGTACAATCACTTTTATGAAGTTAATGGGTGTTCCCCTACTTGGAAGTTTGAAAAGACAAATCAAGGCATTGGGCCTTTCACATTGTCATTCCTAGATCGAAGTTCATCTGCTTTACTGAGGGAAGAAGTAGGCGAGATCTATAATGCTAAAGGTGATTCTAGTTTAAGGCTAGGTTTATTGTGATGGGAGGAGCTAGCTAGTGTAACCCCCAAAACTATAAGCTCTAGAGAACTAGTTCAAATCCCTAATAGAGGCAAGAATATATAGAAGAGGAAGTGTGTAGAGAGTTGTAAGGAGAGAATGATTCAGGTTGTGGGAGATGATTTTGGTATATATGATATATCATCTCTAATGAGCATTTCCATCACATGTTCATTCATTAATTGGTCTCACGAGGTGAAGTAAAGAGGTGGATGGAGTAGTATTGGCTAGGATACCTAGGCTACATATCTAAACACTACATCCTAACAAGGGGCTAGCTATCCCTCAAGCTCCATTCAACTTCAGATGTGGAAAAGGTATTAAGAGAAAAATGGTTCTAGGGCCTTGTATTTTTGGACATTCATAGGTAGAAACTAGGATTGACCATAGAAACGAACCTTTTTATTCTCATCCCTTTTGGGTCAAGCTCCCAATCTTGCCAATGAAAATGTGGAGTGAGTCAATCTTGGAAATAATAGGTGATGGAATTGGAACATTTATAGGTTTGGAGGAGGGGCTTCATTCAAAAATCAATAGAAGAATAATTAATTTGTTTTGTTAAGATCCATTTAAGAGAAGGACTACCAAAAGAATCTGAGATTATATGGGGGAAATCATGATTTAGGAAAACCCTAGACTAGTAGAACATTCCTTATAGATGTTCACGTTTCCATGAATTATGCCACATTTGGAAGGTTTGTACATTACCAAAAGAGAAAATAGTATGGAAAGTAAAAACGTAGCTAGGAAATTCCCCTATCTCCATTGAAGAAAACTCTCCCATGCAACATAAAGGAAGTCTTAGGTACCACTCCAATTGAATTAGGTTTCATCTCTTCCCAAGTAACTAAAGTAGAAGAAAGAAACCAATCCTGAGTAGTTGTAGAAGGAAATTATATGGAGTTGATTAAGAACTAGGACAAGGTCATAACAAAGCTTGAAGAATCTAGAGCCCTAGAAAAAGGAAATTATATGGAGTTGATAAAGAACTAGGACAAGGTCATAACAGATCTTGAAGAATACAGAGCACTAGAAAAAGGTTTGAAAACCTTTGTGTCAAGCCATGTCTCTCAATATCATATGAATTATAATAATCATAATGAAATAAAATATATAAACTCTAGTTATTTGTCTTGAGAAGAAGGGTTTGATACCCAAAAGGAACTCCCTAATAGGTTATCCCCAAATAGGCTTCATTCCTTAGTCTTGGATGAAAAGGAATATGTAAGTAATTCTTCTCCTTAAAATTCCCTAGTTGCCTCTCAATAACAATACTTTGAGGAGTGTTCCATGGAAACTGATGGGTATTTAAAACATATATACAACATAAGATGTAGAAACCATAATCCCCAAAAGGAAGAAGAAGGAATTGAAGGAGGTTTGGCTAAGGACATAGAAAAATATTCTACGGTAAGTAGGAAGTCATATTTATCCCAAGAAAAAAACAAAGGCATCAAGGAGGTTAAGGAAAGAAAACAATTGACAATCAAGGGGGCCTTTAGACCAGGGAGAGCCTTTGGGATGTTTAACCCATGATCTTTCCATAAATGTGAGAGGGTTAGGTGGCATCCACAAAAAACTTTCCCTTAAGAGGTGTTTCTCCAAATTCAAACCTAATATCATTTTTCTTTGAGAAACCATGTGTGAAGGGAAAAAGAAAAGGCCCTAGTATCATCTCTCCTCAAAAG
>JZKD02S1695319.1:30467-62717 GCA_000966675.3 Picea glauca | reverse complement strand
TATTTTAATGTGCGGTTCTTTCTCTCAACAACACCATTTTGTTGTGGTGTATATGGAACAGTGTGTTGCATTTGGATGCCCTGTGTAGTGCAGTAACTTGTAAAATTATTGTTCATATATTTACCTCCATTATTTGTTCTTAAATTTGGAATTTGATGTCCAGATTGC
The DNA here is from genome assembly GCA_000966675.3 of Picea glauca. Taxonomy (NCBI): domain Eukaryota; kingdom Viridiplantae; phylum Streptophyta; class Pinopsida; order Pinales; family Pinaceae; genus Picea; species Picea glauca. Next base: position 62,549 of record JZKD02S1695319.1, on the reverse strand, counting down.
TTTTCTACAGGGGCCTTGTAGGCCAAAAACTTGTCAAAAAATTCGCTCTTAAGTTTTAAGAAGTCAACCCAAGTACGTCTGGAAAAATCATCAATGAAAGTTAAGAAATACTTGCACCCAGAAAAAGAAGGAGAAGAAAGTGGACCACACAAATCATTGTGAACAAGCTGCAAAGGGCCCGAGGCATGCCAAGAGGCACGCTTTTCAAAACTGTCTCGATGATGTTTTTCGAGAACACAACTGACACAAACACCATCTCTGCATGAAACAGGAGGAAGACAAATCACCATTTGTTGATTACATAGTTGTTGCAATGAACAATAGTTTATATGACCAAACCGCTCGTGCTAAAGTTTTCTCAAGTCATCGCTATGAGCAACATAAATTGATGAAAAAGATGATAACCCAACATTTTCAAACTTGTATAACCTGGTAATATCATCAACAATTCTAGTTGCAAGAACATGCTTAGGATATTTTATATCCTTTATTACAACTTGGTGAGGTGAAAACTCTACAGTTTTACCTTCACCTAAATGAGTGATTTGATATACTGATAGAAGGTTACAAGAAATTAGACTTGGAACACATAATACATCATTGAAATGACCATTATCTATTTGAACTATTCCAGATACTACAACACTAAGAGATCTATCATCACCAACAAATATTTTCTTGGTGTTACATTCATTTAGAGCAAAAAATATCTCTTTATCCTTAGCCATATGATAAGATTCTCCAGAATCAATAAGCCACTCATCAGAAGAAGAAGTAGAAGTTGTATTGAAGGAGAAAATAAAATCAGAAAGTGGATGTCCATGAGAAGAAGAAGAAGAAGTAGAATCAATACTGATGTTGTGCTTCTTCATTGCTGCTTCAAAAGCCACCATCTTCTTGAAACCTTTGGACTCATCATGGCCATCTTTACCACAAAAGTTGCAATGTCTGTCAGTCTTCTTATTTTTATATTTTTCTCCTTTGTCACCATTAGGAGTTGAAGTTGTCTGAGCGGGTTTGGAACCTTTATGTTTCTTGTTGTTGTAGAGAGGATGTTGCTTCCTGGGATACTTGGGTTTATCTTTCTTTTGGGAAACTAAGGCTTTGTTGGAGGTACCTGCAGTGCTAATCACTCCAAGTTGTACAAGCTTATCTTCCTCTCTAATCATAACAACACAAAAGGACTCAAGACTGGTTTTTTGATAAGCTTTCCCTAGATCCTCTCTCATGGCATAAAGGGTAGATACTAACACATAATATGCACTACCTAGCTTAGAAAGAATAAGATAGATGCAACACTCTTCCTCCATTTTTATCTCACTTTCTTCACATAAAATTCTGAGTGTTTTAAACTTAGATAGATAGTCTCCAAGGCAAGAAAAATCACTTGGACTTAAGGTCAGTATTTGATTTTATAACTATTGTGCTCGAATAATATTGAGTTTACCAAACATAGATTCAATCTTCTCCAGGGTCATCAATTTCTTTAAGGTGGAAACTTAAATTGGGAGAGATGGAGATTCTGATTAGTCCACATGATTCATCACTCCTATTATCTGATTTGAATTTCTTATCATCATCAATAGGTTCTTTTTCCTTTCCCAAGGTAATCTAGTACAAGCCTTTACTTCTTAATAAATCTTCCATATGAGATTTCCATTGGAAGTAGTTGGTGCTAGTAAGCAAAATATTACTAGAAGAATCCATATTAAATCTGTAGATAATATGGATTTAAAAAATGAAATTGATGTTCTGGATGGAAAGATCTTGAAAAGTTAGGCGGTTTTTAAAAAAAACGGCACTGAAAACGGACTTCAGATGTGAGAGTTATGCCATTTAAAAAAAAAGGCATAAACGGTAACCAAAAGATCACGTGGTGGTGTAAGTTGCTTTATGAAGTGACCCACTTTTATAGAGAGTAGTGGGGATCAAATTTACAATGAAGTTACTTCATGCAAAATAAATAACTCTAAAATAAAATATTAAAGCTACTTATAGTGATTCACTTTTATACTTGAAGTGAAATACACTTTACAATTTTAGTATCCCTTATTTAAAAATTCTTCTAATTGTAATTGCAACTCCTTCAATTCAGGTGTATTCATTATGTATGGACCCTTAGATACTAGAGTATCTCCTAGAATCAAATTAATAGAGAAATCAATCACTATTTTTTGTAGTAAACCTAGTATTTCTCTAAATACATCTTCATACTCCTATAGCGTTGGAAAGTCCTCAATATTTGGGCTTATGCACTTTCTTGTCTCTTCCACATGAGTTGCATACAACTAGACCCCTTTCCTAAAGAATATGTTTAGCTATAAGGAGGAAATATTCCTTATAGAAATGGGTCTGGGAATTCCTTTCACCGTCTTTTGTTTTCCTTCTTTATTAAGACAAGTGAAAGTATTATTATGATAATCTAGGACAACATGATGTGCATTCAACCTGTCCACTCCAATAAGACTATCATATGAACCAAGTGGTATTATTTTCAAGTTTGTAACAATGTTGACACCATCCATATCTAATGGAAAACATTTGATAATATCATTAATTTTCCTTTTAGTCCTAGTAGCCAATTCAACCAACCATGATTTCTCATGCTTACTTCTCTCCAACTGAAATCTTTCTACCAATTTAGGGGAAATGTAACTATGAATTGCTCCTAAATCATTAAAATTGCAATATGTTGATCGACAATCTTACCTTCAATCTTAATCATGTTTGGCTAATGATTTTCCTGTTTATTTTCCAAAGTGGCATATATACATGGGATGTTTCTACCCACATATTCCATGTAGTTTCCTCCTAGAAGTGGTTCACATTCCTTGTTTTTCCTTACTTTTGAGGGAAATCTATGTACAAATGGTATCCTTCACATCCTCGAATTTGATTGGCTACCTTGCCCTTTTTCCTAAGGATTCTTCCATCTTAGATCCACTCCAAGCTGGTTTGTTTTGTTGATATGTATTAGGATTATCCTTGAAGAAAGGAGGTTGAAATCCCTTCCTCTAATCTTGCTTGTATTTTTCTTATCTCTCCAAGACTTTGAAAAATATGCTCTACATTTTCTCTAGTCATACAAATATTTGGCCTTCTTGATTGTCTCGTCAAGAGTCTTAGGTTCATCAAATTGAATTTTAACTTTGTAGAATGTAATAAACCCACTTACAAACCTTTGTATATTTACCTTATCATATTTAATAATGTTAACACACCTTAACAACTCCAATACTTCTTCTCGTAGTCTTCCACAATCATATTTCCAACTCGAGTTCAAATAATTCCTTCATCTTCTTGTAATAATAGTGCTAAAAAGACATTGTTGCTAGAAAAACTTGTTAAACTACTTCTGAGAAATCTCCCTCTCATCGATGTGCTTAACTTTCTTTAGTTGGTCTCACAAAATAGAAGTTTTTCCCTATAGTTTGTATATGTAAAATATAACTTCTATATTAGATGAATAATTGTGTAGTTAAAAGTACTTTCTTATTCCCAAAAACCAAGCTTTAGCATCCCACCCCATCTTGTTTTCACCATCAAAGGTTGGTGGCCTGATTTTCCTAAGCTCTCCTTGAAAATAGTTTTGCTCATACCTTCTCCTTTGATGTTTGCATGGGGGCACTTCTAAGCTTCTTTGTGATTATTTTGATGAATGTGGCTTCCTTTCTGAATACATTGGTGAGTAATGATGCCTTTGATTTTTGGTAGCACCTCTTGAGTTCCTGGGCCTTCCATGGTTTTCTCTTCTTGAATGGACTTTGACTCCTTCCTCACACCTTGAAACTAATCCATTCTTCATTTGTTTTTGCAAATGATTTAAGGTCTGGAGTAGCTAAGTGTTTAGTTGATTTTTCTTCTCTTAAGATTTCAACATCCTCTCATTATCATCTCTACATATCTACTCCTTCGTATTCAAGCTCCTTATAGTTTCTACCAGCTCTCATGACTCCATTCCCTTTTAATGCTCATCAGAATCTATCTCTTCTACATTGATATTTATGATTATAACTTCTTCTTCATGGATGTAAGGTCCCTATTCATGTTCCATGTCTTCTCTTCAATAATTCTCTTCAATTTTGTTCCTTACTTGTCCTTTTTGTAGCTCCGACTCTAAAACAAGCATGCATACCTATAAAATCGTTAAATACATCTCAATTCTAGGTCTGTATCATTTTATTTCAAATGCTAATAATTATGCACTTTGTCCATTTTATCAAATTAAAGCTACTACCCTATTTATTCTCAAGTTATGAATAATTCTAAATAACTTCTCGAAAATATAATTCATAAAAATATTCCCCTCTGAATTAACTTTCCAATGACTACGCCCATACCCAATTTGGATGTATGAGCTAGAAGTTATGACTCTCTAAAGTTCTTGATTTTTTTTCTACTCAATAGATATGAAACGACCATGAATCTTACAAGCATGGATTCTCTAATTCAATCCCCAATTGAATTCTTTTTCTCCTATGAGAATATTTGTCCCCATTGCTGGCCAATTTGGGTATTTTTGCCTCCTCCGAATTTGGGTATTTTTGCCAATTCTACAATCTTGCCCCATTTTTTACATAGATCTATACTCTATATTATTATAAATTTCCTCGACAACCACTTCAATTCAACCCTGTACTCTATCGGAAGACACTATTTGAGAATTTTAAAACCAAGAATTGTCATTTATAACTCTATATAGTCCTTCATCCTAATGAACATTTTATCAAACAAGTAGCTTACAAACTACACTTTTCCTCAATTCACCATGGATATGAACTCCACAATCCATGATTTACACCAATTATATACTTCTTTAGGCCATCCACATACTCTAACAACATTCCAATTTGAGAATTAGAGCCAATTGCAGTCTTCCAAAGTTTTTGCTAAATTTTTCTCATGGAGAAATTTTGTCAAAGACTTCATATGAAATTGTCATTTCTTCCAATACAAGCTTATTTATGGTCCATACAACCATTAGGGTTATATCTAGTATCTCTTATACCATATAGTAAGGCACCCAATACCCTATGTGTAATGTTTAGGATATGGGGTACTTCTTGAAACCAACAATTTTTTCTCCAAATTTGTTACTTTGATACCATATCTTTGAATTCTTGTCTAATACATTTTATTACTTCCCTACTATTAATTAATAACATATGCAAGCACCATAATGTAGGATTATACAATATAATGGAACCATTCGATCGCCATGACACCATAAATTTAAAATGCAAACTTAAACTTACAAATAGAACTGAACAATAAGAAATCGATATAACCATGATATAAACAACACTAATTCAATATAATCACAAGTAAGTCATGAACACTTATCTTTTTGGGAATTATCCACCAACTAGCTACAAAAGAAGGACTTTCCACCCAACCATAGGCTTATTATTGCACCAAATCTCTCTACAATAGAGGCCACCCCCTATTTGAGCATATGAATCCACAAGGGTGAATTTACCTATGGTTGGCTCTAACTCCCTTCAAACAACCAAATTCCCAGGTTCATAGGAAATATTTTCACCTACAATAGTCCCAATGCAAATATCTCTTTCCCCATCAACTTGCACATCCGAAGGAATGGTGTAACACATCCGACCCCCAAGTACCCTTTTTAGGGATGGGGAATAAAAATTTCACTTTACTTAATCATATCGAATCCTCTTACTGAGATCTCCATCCTCTTCTGTTGATCAAGAGATTTCCGACGACTACTACCATACTCAAATCCGAGCTTCGGTTTGCAAGTTATGGCCCTTCAGGGTTCTTTAAGCATTCATTAAATGGAGTCCCTTACATCCACATGGATCCCTGTCACCCGACACTACACCTCATCGTAGTATATGAATACCTTTTAAAACTCGGAGTTGACATTTGTCTAGCTCATATAGGCCTATTAGGTTAATTAACCATCAACACAACAAAATCCCATTGTTTACCAAAATCTCCAAGGCACTTGGATTCATTAAGATTAATTAGCACCTAATTTTTTGGACTTTGTTGAAACTCCTCCTCCTATGCTCATGACCCCAAATCTCCCGAAGTTCTGAAGTCCCGGAAAGGGCCCTTTTTAATTAATTATATTTAAATTATCCAACAACCTACAAGAGCGGGAAAGTAAATCCAGTCCTTTAGCCTGTTTCGAATCATCAAATCACGCCACTCCAAACCTCTGGAGTTTTGAATTCCCGACTCCCAAAGGGTCCACACTTATACGTGGAGACACATTTTACGCAGAGGCAGGGACAGGTGGATCTGGGCCTTCCACTGAGTTAACCCCAACGTCCCTATGTCCCAAATTCCCCAAAGTTTCAAAGTCCTGGAGTCCTGCCACGTGGCTCTGACCTTCGGCCCCTTTGGAGCATACATCCTAACCTCCTAAACCTCCCAGAGTCCCGATCTCCCGAACTCTCGGGGTCCCATTAGCCATTAAGTCAAACAACCACATACCAAGGGATGACACATGGTATGTAAAAAGCGTGAATCAAGATGAAACATGGCATGTCACACATGGGTCCATGTCACCCTATGTCACATCAACATGCCACATCACTTGAACTCTCGCCAATGACCTCCCAACACCCCTTCTATCCTACAATCGAGATGTGTCTACATAGACCCATAGATTTATGGCCTTCGTTGCTTCACAACTTCGACATTTAGGGGTTCCACTGTGTAATATCCTCTTTACTCCCAAAGTGGTCAGCATCGGGATGACCACAGTCTAGATCCAATGGTCAGGATATATCCTGAAGAGTCCTTGAATCGACGGTCCTCATCGCTTTGTGGCTTCGACATTCAGGGGTTTCACCTGCTTATCACTCTCGTTCTCCCGTAGTAGGACTTCACCAAAGTGCTATACGAATATCCTTCCACTAGTTGATAAGACGGTTGGGAGGGGTTCTCAATGAACTCCCCAGATCAATGGTTCAAAACTCTGGCTCAAAGGTCCCTAGGTTTCAGTGTTTGGCCACTCCTAGAGGGACACTTGTCAATGAGAAACATGCTAGAAAGATGCGTGGCACTTTTCTTGGGTTACTGACACCTATTTACTATGTCATAAGGCCACCACACATGGCATATCCATATCTCAACGCATGGACCCCCACATACTCTCAATGTGATGCACATGTCCCCACGATCATACGAGCGAGAGGGGTCCTGAGGGATCATTAGATCGATGACCCATGTTACTTCACAACTACGACATTCATGATTTTTGGCATTATGATACCTCTGTTCTCCCAAAGTGGTCATTGCCAAACTGACCACGGTGTAGATCCAATAGTCAAAAAAGATTCAGGGTATCCCCGGATCTACGGCTCGTGTTACTTCATGATCGGTAAGTGGGTCAGGGTTTGGCAGTGGGATAGATCCCACAACTACAGTTAAGGGAACTACCAAATGTCAGTCAACCATGCTGGTAACTGTAACAACATGTTAACTTTGGTTAGTTTCGAAGGTTGTAAAGTTACAACATCCTGGAGCTCCGAACTCCCAGAGTTCCAAAGTCAGAAGTTGCTTAGCTCCTTTCAGACCTAGTGAAGGGTTCCAAGGTCCTGGTCATATGGATCCTCTGATGAGTCTCAGGGCTGTACGCTTGAGTCTTAGTCATGATTTGGTTAAGGCCTTGGGAAAAATCCCGTGGTCTCTTGGACGACTGGTTTGAAGGAAGCGCCTTCCATTTATAGGAATTGAGTTCTAAAACAAGGAAATGTGTTTCTCGACCCATGCAGGAACTAAAAAATTAGTCCTGAATTATTTTGAAGACCCACATCTCATAGCTCTCGAGTTGCTAAATTGAGGCAAACATAAACCATTCGATTACAAGGGTTCACAAAAAAACAATAATCATTTATAATGATTGATCAAACAATGTAAGGATTTAATCATAACCACATACATTCAACCATCATTTCAATTCTAATACACTGGGTATATGAATCACTTATCTATTACAGCCGATCACCAACCAACTGACTGTGGGTATTCGCCTTTCCACCCAACCATAGGCTCAGAGGCATTCACTCTTAGCACTTTGGCCACCCTCGTGCCAAGCCATGATATCACTAGGGGAAACTCTTGCAATTCCTCGAAGACTCTTTTTATGTCACAACCTCTGCGAGGTTTATCATATGCTTCCTCAACATCAAGCTCATGGCCCTCATCTTTGAGGTGTCCTTTTTTTTGTTCTGTCATGTAACCAGAACAATTTAATCTCTCAGTTCTTCTCTGAACTGGAGCTTCTCTCGCGCTCTCCTCTTTCTCTCTGCATATCCTCGATCGCACACCCCCACCCAATGTGTCTCCTTCTTATCTGCCTTCGTGTGCATTGTTTCACGCCATTTCCCTCCCCAAGAAGGTTCTGGACCTGTCATGTTCCTTCTATCAGAAGAAACTCGAATAAGTCTAGGCCTGCAAGAACACTGCATTATGTGGTACTTCGGGCTGACAATTTTATGTCTCCTCAGCCAGACCCTCCATGATTCCATTCATGGGGGTATTTGATCGTTCAACCACTGGTCCTTCTTTCATTAACTAATTCTTGCTTGGAATCCGAACGAGGCTTATTATTTCAACAAGGAGAATTTGGGTCATTTTGACATAATGAACCCCCTCCACAATTTCCTCACTCTTTCCTCTAGTGATATCATGGCCATTACTTAAAGGCTTCACCCCCATAGTCATTCATTGGAAATATAAACAATAATACATTTACATCGTTCACATGCCATAGCATGGTAATCATAATTAATGATTAATTACAAGTTGGGGGAAACAAGGGTATTCCAATCCCCTCCCCCTTAAAAGGAACACCACCATCAATGTTCTTTCTCAATAACACAACCTTTGTCATTCAACTGCTTCAAAAATCTTGATCCTGTTTCTTGGTTAGGTCCTTTTCATACTCTTTTCCTTAGTCACCTAACTTCAATAATCTTGGACAACAAGCATATTGATCACAATTTCATGCGAAAACATCTTACTGTTGTGAAAAATTCAAGAGGAAAGATTTCATAATCTAGCACAATACTTATCTATGAAGTTTGTGGATTTGCATCCACATGGATGTCTTGTTATCTTGGCTCACTATTTTTCCTGGACATACCCATTGTGTGCATGATCCCAATTAGTAGTGTATGGGAATTATAAAAGTCCCTTCTTCCTTGCGGTCACTCACCCTCCAGGCCCAGGCTCAGGCATCACCTTCTTTGCTATACAATACCTCAGGTGATCCATATTGCCTTGCCAAGGATTTCACACACAAGAAGAGTTTTAAAGACTTCATTGAGCCTTACAGCCGAGGCGTCCCTCAGACTTTCTCTGCCGAGGAGTCCGTCCGGCTTGTGTTGCCACAACACAACAAATTCTAGGGTGATCATGGCTTACCATGGGGTTTTCCGGTCTCAACATTAGCCTTTTTCATGCTTTCCATCTTGACAACCTTCACATGTTCTCCCAAGACAAATATTTTTCATCTCACATGTATCACAGCTATAAATAAATTATGAGATATTATCATCAATTTCAAATTCAAGATTTTCTTGCAAATCTGTCACCCACAGATTTCCAAATTCCACATTTTATTTTCAAATCTGTTCCACGTAAGAACCAGATTCACAAGTATGGGACTTTCCTCCCCATAGTAGTTTAGCTCAGCAGGAAATTGGTCTTCCTTATGGGCTTACAACACTACCATATCCAAGACCCTTTTTTTCCTGCAATTTCAACATTCCTCAACCAAACAAATTGTTATTTTTTTGTGCACATTATATTTTCATATATTCCCTCCTTTTCTCCTTCTTTTCTTATGTAATCTATTCCTTCCTGGGATCTTCCTTCTTATTTCCTTGAGAATCCTTGTTTAGTTTCACCCTAACCTATTGGATACATCAACATGCTTCAATAGAAGACCTTTTTGTTCATAATGAATCATGAAACTATGCATTTTGCACCTTAACATTAAGTTATCAGAATGGTCAACGTTCATTTGTTAGCCTTCCAATTATACATTTTGTTTTAGAATGTAATCCATGATTCTTATATAAATAGGCTTGTAGCTCACTACTTAATTCTCAGTAGTCATTAAGGTTGTTATTTTGTCCTATTGACAGAGTCTTTACCTCATTCCTTCACAGGGAGCTCCTTCAGCATGCAACTTCCTTATTGCATATTCTTCACTAGTTGTTATGTCCTCAACCTTGAGTTAGCTTTAGTTGTGTACCAAATATTTCTATAAGAAATATAAACATGCATCTTTGTTATAAGGAATATAAACATGAATCTTTGTTATGAATCCATATTTTTCATCCACACATATTCCTTATTTTGTTAACTTACATCCATGATGTACTTAACTACATGCGTAATCATAAGCCTATGTGTAGCTACCATATGTATATTTCACAACCCACATACATATTTACTTTCAAAATCATTCAACTCATGATTGTTAACAATCATTCTCATGCAATCCTCAAAGGCATAATCATTTTGCCTCTTATCATGACAATAGAGCATCCTTTCTCATTTACTCTTGCATCATACATGTGCATTACTTGCACATTTAATATCATTCACTCATATCTAGAAACTTCACAATGCATTAGATCCATGCACTCAAGAATATACAAACATAGCCAAACATTCATCATGCAAGCTCATTGTTTGTACCTTTTCCACATCATTCATACACATGGACATATCAGACTTCCAGATCCTCCTCCTAAGGATCTTCCAATCATTTTTATGACAAGTCTCATAGAGACACTCAACACTGAGCTTCCCTCTCAGTTGAGAGATTGCAGTGATATTATTCTTTTAATCATGTATACATATATTGTATATATGTAGGTGCATCGCTTGCACCTTTTTACCTCATCCATTCACATTGATGTTTTAGTTTTAATATTAGTGTTATTTAGTGAGAGACTATAGTCACTCATATGACTATTCTCCCTGTCATAATTCATACTAATGTTTCCCTTTCTACATGGAAATAACCAACAAGGGTCACTTTTTCCCTTTCTACTATAAAAACCTTCCATAATTTAGAATTCAGATGGGTAGTTATTGTATCACTCAAGGCAATAAGATAACTACTTCTAGTTTCTTCTTCATGACTCAATTCACCCTTGGTCAACAGATCTCTACAAGGGAATATTTTCCTAAACTCCCTCTTATAGTTATCTGAGTATACCAAGCCATATCCATATGGATACCATCCACCTCTGGATGTCAACTTGACCCATTGGTCCTCTAGAAGTGTTCCAACACTTCCTCTACCACATTCGGGATCAACATTTCATTAACCATTCTACCTCATCCTCATAAGGCACTATGTTCTCAACACCATAAACCATTTACTTATGTTTCCCTAGTCAGATCACAACTAACCATATGATCTATGACATCACCATACTTTACCTTCAATGATGGACTATAATAAGTATATACACATGCCATATGCATGCTCTATCCTTGCGATATGCATTTCACCATATCTTCGTGCACCAATCATTATACCCATGTCTACAGTGCAGATGGGTTCCACGTACTTACCTCTTTCATTTTCATGCATATAACTACCCTTAGTTAATGGGAATTTACATTTCTTTATCACAACCATGAGCTTTTGGATTTTCTCATGTCATTTCACTTCTTTCATGAGTTTCATTCTCAGTCCTCATGACTTCTTTTATTTTACAAGGGAGGAAATTACCCCAGTAAGAAGTTTTTCAGTTATGACAGGTCAAGTAGGTTGATCTCACCTACTTCCATAAGGTATCTAGGCATGGAGGATTGTAATCCCAATGCCAAATCCTTCATTTAATCAACACTTTTAATTAACAAAGGCTTTATTAAGCCCCACTTTTTTGGCAATTCCTACCACCTATTCAATCCATTTTCCCTCTGGACTCAAGTATCCCTTAAAACATGTTTATTCCATTTTCATCCAAGTTTTATTATTAATTCCCCTTGGCATAATCCAAATTTTGTAGGACTGGCTATCATTTCCCAAAAGAAATGATAGTCTTCTTCTTCCACAATCTAGCATGATTCAATCTTGTTGGGTAAAATCCCAACTGAATTTTAATATGCATCCTTCTCCTCAAGGAACTTATGCAAATAATTTCCATATGACAGTAATATTCTCAACATGATCATCTTAGCCTTGGTAAAATAGTCTTATGAATGTTCCCCAACCCATCCAGGCTTGTGTTTGAATCATTCTCTGCTAGATAGGGTAGGGCAGGGTGCCCTCTCACTTAAATTTTAATCTACATCCTTCTCCTCAAGGAACTTATGCAGATAATTTCCATATGACAGTAATATTCTCAACATGCTCATCTTAGCCTTGGTAAAATAGTCTTATGACTGTTCTCCATCCCATCCAGGCCTGTGTTTGAATCATGCTCTTCTAGATAGGGTAGGGCAGGGTGCCCTCTCCCTTAAATTTTTCTAAGAAATAAAACATAATCTCTTGACTCTTTCGTGAGCCCAAGCAGGCCAAGTGTTTTTTCTTGCTCTGATACCACTTTGTAACACATATGAACCTTGAGTACCCTTTTTAGGGACGGGGCATCAAAATTTCACTTTCCTTATTCATCTCAAATCCTCTTACCAAGATCTCCATCCTATTCTATTGATCAAGATATTTCCAATGAATGCTACTGTTAGTGCTAGAAGTTTCCCCTCGACTGCTATAGGGTCAAGCCTAGCACATATTAGTTATTGCAATGATTTTATAAATAAGGATATGTTTTGGGTTTTGAGAGAAAGTGGATAAGGTATATGGAAAGAGAAAGATTAAGAGAAACAGGCTAAATGTAGATCAGTTAAAACACCATTGGGCATGGAGTCAAGTAAACACCTTGTTGATCGAAGGTAATCAAATTGCATATCAGATAATAATTTTATATGAAAATGGGTAGAAGAATAGGGAATAAACAAAAAGTAGAACATCCATCAAACCGAGATTCTCTTTGTCAATTGGATGAAATGGTACTTGAAACAAAACACACAAATAGTAGGCAGTCACAACAAAATCTTTACCGCTCAAGAATCTATTATCCATAGGCAACCATTGATTCTCAATGTTTTCAATTTGTTCAAGCAAGATGAAAAATAGAGTGTAAAACAAGGAAGATGAAAAACATAGTGAAAAACAAGGGAAATTACAATATGATGGAAACAATTGTCATAGATCTTCAATGTTAGAAGCGATCACAGAATAAGATGCCCTCTGTCTTACAATAACACGTATTGGCTAGCTATTTCATCAAATTATTCTCAGGCCTTACCCTATCGAGCCTCCTTCTCTACATTAGATTTTACGTTCCAGTCTTATATAGATAACATTCCTCTCTTTAACTCAAACAACCATAGATCTGTAATATGTCTTGTCTCAGGAACAAAGTTTACATAACGTGCTTACTCATTATGCCCATAACAAAAATAAAAATCGAATCGGCTAATAATAGATAAATGACATTTTTTGAGTTTATCAATTCGATCTCATTCATAGGAATGAGATCTAGAATCTCTGAACTATTGATATGTTTTTCCATTCTACACTAAAGGAAAAATGAAAATCTTGATTTGTTGAGCTGGGCACTTTATTTTATGGAAAATAGGTGTTAATTCCCCCAAGCATATCTCTCATATGCGTCACGTTTTGAGGAAATTGTCTAAAGTGGACCTAATTGGGTCCATTGTGAAAAAAACCCACGTTCCAGAATTTTGATAGCTATCTTCATTTGATCACAATTGGCCACACAAGTTAACTGCTAAAACATAGACGTGAATTGCTAAAGTTCTGTAACTAATAGCTGAAACTTTAAATTGTTGACTTGAGCATAATTTGATGAACACTTGACTATTATTGGGCCTGAGATCGATGCTCAAATTTAACAACAGTGCCCAAAAATTTTAAAAATGACTTTCCCACATGTTTATCTTTCACTTGTACTCAAATGTTCCCTCATTATTTGTTCTCACAAAATCTGAAGATATCAATTTGATTTTCGAGAATATTGGAAAAATAGTTGATCCCCTGCCACATATGGAATTTATCCTCTTCTCAACAAATCTAGAATTGATCTGGAATTATGGGAATACTCTACCATATATTTGCTTTAGATATTCTAATTAAGATATGAAAAAACAACTGACTCTTCCCAACATTAATATATTGCTCGATTTCTGCCATCAAATCTTAACACCTGGATTCTTTGCGATCAAACCTTTTGCCAATGTTGACTCTTGGATGTATACAATATTAAACATAAGCAGTTTAGATATGGTGCGAAAACCAATCTGGCAAAGAATTTAAGGATAATATGATGCTTTATAATGGTGCTGCAAGAATGTCCCTTTTCTAGTAGTGTGCCTGTCATGACGAAAAGTCCAAATTTTAATACCGTGAATTTGAATACTAACAACTACCATACTCAAATCCAAGCTCTGGTTTGCAAGTTATTGACATTTAGGGTTCTTTAAGCCTTCATTAAATGGAGTCCCTTATAGCCACGTGGCTCCCTGCCACCCAAAACTACACTTCATCGTAGTATACAAAGACCTTTTCCAACCCGGAGTTGGCATTTGTCTAGCTCCTATAGGTCTACTAGGTTAATTAACCATCTACACAATGAAATCCCACTCTTTACAAAATTCTCCAAGGAACTTGGATTCATTAAGATTAATTAGCACCTAAGTCTTCAAACTTCGGGGAAATTCCTCCTCCTGTGCTCATGAACCCAAATCTACCGAAGTTTCGAAGACTCGGAGAGGGTCCCTTTTAATTAATTATATTTAAATTATCTAACAACCTGCAGGAGCGGGAAAGTAAATCCGGGCCTTCAGCCCGTTTCGATTCATCAAATCACAGCACTCCAAACCTACAGAGTTTCAAATTCCAGAACTCCTGAAGGTTCCACACTTATACATGGCAACACATTATATGCAGAGGAAGAGACAGGTGGATCTGGGCCTTCAACCAAATTAACCCCAACATCCCGACGTCCCAAATTCCCCAAAGTTTTGAAGTCCCAGAGTCTTGCCACATGGCTCTATTCTTTGACCTCTTTGGAGCATACATCCTAACCTTCTCAACCTCCCGGAGTCCTGATATCCTGAACTCTCGGGGTCCCATTATCCATTAAGTCAAACAACCATGCACCAAGAGATGACACACGACATAGAACAGAGATGACATGTGGCCCTGTCAAGGGAAGACACATGTCACATTCTAATTGGAATATAAGGTATGTAAAAGGCGTGAATCAAGGTGACACATGGCATGTCACACATGGGTCCACTTCACCCTATGTGATGTTATCATGCCATGTCACTGCGGGATGACAGCCTCTGGAAGTCTTCTAGCCTCTCCTACCTACGAGATCACCCAGAGCTCCGAAGCCTGAACTCCCTCCAGCGACCTCCCAACACCCCTTCTATCCTATGATCGAGATGTGTCCACATAGATCCATTGTTGGCCCTTGGTTATGTATTAAGGAAGAAAGAAAATATTAAGAAAGAAAGACAAAGTAGGAAGTGCGCGAAAGGCACACAAATCGAGGAAGTTTCAAATTGGGAAAGAAGCAGAAAAGAAGGAACGAGGTAAAGAAAGGAAGTTGTTGAAAGAGAAGATCAAGGAAGACAAAGCATCAAAGAGGAAATATCGTGGACAACTCAGCAAGTAGAAGATGATACTAATGGGTGATTTGGAGCACCTCGTGGAAAATAAGGAAGAATAGGCTGGTGAAGCCCTTAAAATGCGGGTTATGTAGACCTAGGTTTTTGGCACCTAGGGTTTTGGACCTAGGGTTTTGGTTCTAGGGTTTTGACACCTAGGATTCAGTATAAGGTTGTCTAAGAGTCATGAAATGTATAAATAAAGGTCTAGAGAAGTTGAGAGGGTTGGTTATTGTTGATTGTCATTGTTATTAGTGATAGAAATATTGAGAGAGAGAAGTGTTTTGTTGTAAGAACATTCTGTATTCTAGATCTTCAGCTGGGTGCGAAGATCGACCCTACAGCTGGGTGCGCAGGGAGGGGAAATAGAGAGGAAGAGAGAGAAGGATATGCATCTAAGTGCACATATAGAACTGTATGTTTTCATCTATTATATCAAGAAACACAGTTCTATGGACGTAGCCCTAGGGAGAGGGTGAACCACGTAAATCTTGTTGTTCTTTGTGATTGATGTTGTGTTATTTGTTATATGTTATACTATTATTGCATTGTTGTTTCCCTATTAAAGGTATAAGGTATAAAATAACTTCACGAAGATAAGTGTAAAATCGTTAAAGAATATCTAGGTTACGTTATGTTGTTGTTCTGGAATCACTTTGCATTTCCCTTGGTTGAAGACACCTGTGTCTTGCAAACCCCTATTGCTACTTCGGGTGAGAATTCATCTGCTTCGCAGGTGTTTCCGAAAGGGCCAATAGTTGGGGTTTGTTGGTGCGCTGTTTGATTTGAACCTTGGGTCTGCCCCTGTGCCAACAAATGGTTCCATTGATGGGACTAGGATCTGCTTGAGGGAATGTCAAGGTGGTTTTCATCGAAAACAAAAATTCATAACTCGATAGAAGAACAAGAAAGGGACTTCGTCATAGATCAGAACAAGAACCCTAGCATTAGTACAAAAGGTTGGTTGGGGAGGTACATCTTTACGGATGTGCACAGAATTTTATTTACAAGAGTTCATAAGGAATTATACGAGTGGTTAGCTAGACTAGCAGACACTCAGTTTGAAATCATATATAGACCACCCGTGGTTTGGACATCGATGTTGATCAAGAAAGTCAAGAGAGTTGATAACGTTGTGTCGAGATCAATAGATATCTGGTTTGATAGCACTATTGGAGGGTACATTACTGAGTTTTATATTGATAGAGTGGAATCATATAGTCAAACAGAGAGGTATTTCTTCAAGGGACCTAGAGGAAAGTTTCTACACTTGTTGAAGTTAAAGATTAATATGCTATTGCATGAGAAGAATATGTTAAAGATACAATAATCAGTCAGATTTTAAAGCTAATGTTCAAGAATTCAAACAACAACAATGACATAGAGGTTGGACACACACACAGTGGAAGATCATTCAGAGAGGTTCCTCTTGCAAGCCTGTTTAAGAAGAGTTACAGAGACGAGGGATTCTACAGTGGAGAAGAAGAAAAGCTATCAGATGAAGAGTATTTAGAGTCTGCAAGGGACGATGAAGTAGAGACTGAAGAAATTCGCCGAGGAGAACCAGAAATTTCAGGGACTGCGCCTACTGTCGAAGTAAGTATTATTACTCCTCCTGTGATTTTAGCAACATTAAGTAGGCAGAGTAACCAGAGTAATCAAAGCAATCAGAGTACGGTTACAAGCAGTTTAGTACATACTGAATCAAGAAACCGAGGAATATCCATGGACGAAGAAATGAGGCTACCTATTTTTAGAGGAGATGGATCTGAGGATCCTGACCAACACTGTTTCATATGCGAAGCTGTATGGAGCATTAAGAAAGTCACCGACGAAGCTGTTAAGAGAGATCAATTTAGTACTACCTTGAGGGACCACACACTGAGTTGGTATATGAAGTTTGTTACAAGATCTGTAAAACCTAAACACTGAATGACATTAAGACTGCATTGAGTGCAGAATTCAAGAAGCCCAAGTTGAACTCGCAGTGCATTACAGAGTTGAAGAAAATCAAGCAGAAGATGACTGAACCTGTTTGGGAGTTTGATCAAAGGTTTAAACCCTTGACAAGATATTTAAGTTTTCATATTCTAGAAGAACAAAATAAGGAATGGTTCATCGTTGTACTCCTACCACACATTAGAGTTCCTCTGATGCAATAGAAGGTCGCTTCGCAGGCTGAAGCTCTGGAGATTTCCATGAAACTAGAAGTAGAGCCTATAGGAGAATCTAGTGTAGGTATGAGTCAGACTTGAATTGATTAACTAGTTTATATTTACAGGTTGAAGACATGAAGAAGGACAAAGGAAAAGAGAAAAGAGAAGATATTTGGTGTATCAGATGTAAAGAAGAAGGCTATGACAAAGAGCACTTTCCTTTATTTAATGAATACTTGGCCTCTGGAGAACCTAAACCTTTGAAGCATGCTAATTTACCATGGTGTGAGGTATGTAGAAATATACATTGCCTTGGTGAATGTTATTACATGCAAAAATATGTCCAGAAACCCACCAATATTTATTGCACATTCTGTAAATCTGTGGGGCATGATGATAAGGACTGTAGGGATTATGAACTCATGCATGAAAGGTCAAGGGATGCATATAGAATTCAAGGAGAATTACATTCAGAAGGAAATATTACGTATTTCAATACCCCAGGAAGAGGAAACTTCAACCCTCATGGCGGATTCAGAGGAAGAGGATGAGGACGAGGAATGGGTCGAGGTCGAGGTCATATCATTTGCTATAGCTCCATCCAACCAAGTCATTTGGCAAGGGATTGTCAGAACCCTTGTACTACTTGCAACTACTGTAATTCATTTGACCATTTCATTGAAGACTGTCCAATATTGTTAGCTAAACTTCAGGAAAGATGAGGTGGAAATCAACAAGTCCAACTAATATCAGTTGAACCTCACGGTAAGGATTCCAGAGTTAATTTTATTACTAGAGGAGGCATTTTCATAGGAGAAGACAGGGTGACTCCAGGAAAGACCACAAATGGATCAGGGATCAGAAGAGATTCAAAGAAGGCACCATTATTTGATCCAAGGAAAGAAAATCATATTTTTGAAGAAGCAAGAAGAGAATTTGTAGGAGAACAAGATTCTTCATCTAGGGCACAACCATAATAAATGGAATGTGAAATGCCTCCAACATTTGATCAGTCTACCCTAGCTAGATAAGGAAAAGAGGTAAGCAAGCTTATGGACTTCTTGTATACTTGTATCAATTTGGTTAAAGATGAAAGAGTTGTGCAGAAACTACAACACCTGAGAAGACAATATGAAATTGGGAGAATAGATCCTTTGTTGAGTAGAGCTATGAATCAAGTATCTAGAAAAAGGATGACAAGCAAGGAACTACACCTTAGTGCTCAGATTGGAGACTACGACATAGACTATGTGGTCCTCGACTTGGGATCAGAAGTAAATGTTATGACGAAGAAGACTTGGGCATTGATGGGAAAACCTAAGTTGATTTACTCTCCTATTAGGCTCAGAATGGCTAATCAGCAGGAGGTGAGACCCTTTGGAATACTAGAGCATGTCCCTGTGGACATCGACAGAGTGAGGACATTTGTAGACTTCAAAGTGATTGAGATTTTTTATGATAGCTACACCTACCTTTCATTGTTAGGAATTTATTAGGCTTTCAACAATTCGACTATTGTTGACCTGAAAAAGAGAATAATGACATTTGAAGGTGATGGACTTACGGTCATTTCCCCTCTTGATCCTGATGAATGTCGCAGATACACAGAACCTATAAGAGAAGAAGACAACACCTATGAGATAGTGAAAATCTATAAACTGACAGTAGGACAATAGGATTATATTAATCCTACAGGAGAGGGAAATCTAATTTAGTGAAGTGAAAGTGCATGCTCATCAGATTCAAAAGAAGCATTGGAAAATTGGCAGAACATAATGTATGAAGTCTCTACGCCAAGGTGTGCCAGGTTGACCAAGGCAGTTCCTTGGATTGGCACATAAGTAAGTAATCTTCCTACATTTGATGGCTTGAATAATTTAGAGACATTTCTATTTGAATTTGAAGGAATTGTACAAGTACAACAGAGGTTGTTGGAACTAGATGAAGCCTTGAAAGAAACACCAACTAGATGGTGGGAAAATCACAAGAAGAACATCAGGGAGTGGGCACAATGTCACACCTTTATGACAATGCGTTTTTCAGATCAAGATGAGGGTTGCAAAGTTCAATACACATGTCAGAGTTGTCCTAAGAACCATGTGCGAAGTTGTGACAAAGCTTGGAGCAACATTCCTAAAGAAAAGTGGGTACATAAGTTCATTAACACCTTAGATACTATGCCTATCAACTGGTACCTTCAAGCAGAACCACACTTAGTCACTATAGATTGGTATGGTATGACCAAGAACTTTATAGGTACAATATTCTTATTTGAAATTTAGTACCCCACAGTAGATCAGGCTTTAAAAATTGTAAGACATAAGGTCTTTGAGGAGGCACCTAACCCCCCTCTTGACCAAGAAGAAGATGAATGGGCTGTGCCTCTTCAATGGCTATAGGGTTGTTATAATATTAATGTCGATGAGGATGATGACCCTAGGGATGTAAACATTGAAGAAAATAAAGGACAAAGATATATAGAAGGGCCAGGGATTGAATTACCTTTTGTTGGGCATCCTATTAAAATTAAGAAGGTTAATATTGGAACAGAGCAAGCACCTAAGTTGGCAAATGTTGGAGACTACTGGGATAATGCTACTATTAGTAAGATTACATAACTATTGCATGAGTATCAGGACTTGTTTCCAACCAAGTTCACAGACATGAAGGGTATCAAAGGACCCATGGGAGAAATGAAGATTCCTTTGAAACCAGATGCAAGGCCTGTTAAGAAGAGACCTTACAGACTGAATCCCAAGTACAAGAAGAAAGTTAAGATTGAATTGGATAGAATGTTGGAAGCAGGAATCATAGAACCAGTTGAAGAATCTGAATGGATCATCCCTATGGTGGTCCAAGATAAGAAGTTAGCAGAAATCAAAATATGTGTAGATCTAAGGAAATTGAATGATGCATGTTTACATGATCCTTTTCCTACACCTTTTACTGATGAGGTCCTAGATAATGTAGGAGGACAGGAAGTCTATTCATTCACAGATGGATTTTCAGGTTATCACCAGATCAAAATTGCTAAGGAATATAGAAATAATACCACATTTGCAACAGAATGGGGCTCTTTTTAGTACATGGTGATGCCTTTCGGTTTGAAGAATGCGCCAGCCATCTTTTCCAGGGTGGTGGTTGAAGAATTTAAGGAGTTTTTACACAAATTTTTGGAGGCATACTTTGATGATTGGACCATTTTTATCCTAATGAAATATCATATAGAGTGTTTGAGATTAATGTTAGATAAGTGCAGGCAATGTCAAATTGCCCTGAACCTAAAGAAGTGTATTTTATTTTCACCTTTTGGAATGTTGTTAGGACACATTGTATGTAAGAAAGGGTTGTTGGTAGATCCTTCTAAGATTGCTATCATTGTTGATCTGCCTCCTCCTACTTTAGTTAGACAGTTGCACACTACATTGGGACACACTGGATACTACAAAAAGTTTATTAAGGAATACACACATATAACAACACCTATGGAGAAGTTATTAAAAAAAGTATAGTAAGTTTCAATGGATAGAGGAATGCTAGAAGAGCTTCGACACACTAAAGCAGAAAATGGTCACTGTGCCTATTTTGGTTTTTCCAGATTGGAGTAAGGAATTCAATGTTCATGTCGATGCTTCATCCATTGCATTAGGAGCAGTTTTGGCACAGCCAGGACCATGATATATTGACCACCTTATAGCCTTTGTTAGCAGGAATCTTTCTACATCTGAAATAAATTATACTACCATTGAAAGAGAAGGCTTAGCTATGGTATACGCATTGCAAAAGTTTAGACACTACTTGTTGGGAGGACATTTTAAGATGTTTATGTTTATTGATCATTCTGCATTGAAGTACTTAGTCAACAAGCCAGTGTTGGGGGGAAGAATATGCAGATGGATATTATTATTTGAGGAATATGATTTTGAGATTTTGGTCAAGCTAGGGAGAATGAACAAGGGACCTGACCACTTATCCAGGTTAGAACATGGAGAGGAACCTACCAGTTTGGATGATGCACTACTAGATGCACAGTTGTTGGCCATGAGGAAAGTCGATGATCACTTCACCGAGATAGTCCAGTTCCTTTCCATGGGAATGGAACCTCACGAGTATATAGTCATATAGAAGAAAAATTTGGTAGTCCGTGCTGCAAATTTTCAACTTATAGCTGGACAGTTATATAAGATGGGACCAGATGAGATCTTGAGGAGATGCGTTATGGAGGCAGAAAGACCATTGATTCTTGTAGAGGCACATGAAGGCATTGCAAGAGGACATTATGCAGGGAAAACAACAACACAGAAGGTTCTCAGAGCTGGCCTCTGCTGGCCCACTTTACATAAGGATGCTAAGGAATACTACAAAGCCTGTGATGTATGCTAAAGGATAGGGAAGCCTTGTAGAAGGCATGAAATTCCTTTAACACCTCATTTAAATTTAGAGGCATTTGAGAAATGAGATATTGACTTTGTGGGACCTATCAACCCACCAGGAAGGCGCACAGGAGTTCGATACATCATCACTGCTACAAAGTATTTGACCACATGGGCAGAAGCAAGAGCAGTTAAGGACTGTAGTGCAACTACAACTACATGATTCATATTTGATGATATCATAACCAGATTTGGATGCCCGAAGATCCTTATGAGTGATCAAGGTACACACTTCATTAACAAAACTATTGAAGCCTTGACTCAGGAGTTTGAAGTTGGCCATCAGAAGAGCACACCATACCACCCACATGTGAATGGTACAGTCAAAGATTTCACTAAGATATTGGAGACAATGTTGACTAAGATTTGCAGTGTTAATAGAGATGATTGGGATTTAATAATTCCAACAGTGTTATGGGCTTATCGAACTACTTGCAAAAAGTTAACAACATAGACTCCCTTTAAGTTAGTTTGTGGCCAAGAAACAATAGTACCTATGGAATATTTGGTTCCTAGTTTAATAATTGTAGCATTTATAGGTATGGATGGCACTGGTGTTGTTCAAGATAGGATCGCGCAGTTGATAGAATTAGAGGAAGATAGGTTTATTGCAGGATTTCATCACCAGGTACAAAAAGAACGGGAAAAGTCTTACCATGATAGACATATCAAGAAGAAAGCATTTAAGTAAGGAGATTTAGTACTTCCATATTGAAACAAGTTCATGAAGCGTCCAAGAAAGTTCATGACACATTGGCTCAAACCATTCGAAGTTTCCTATGTTACAGAAGGAGGAGATGCGTAGTTGAAGACTCTTAATGGAGAATCGAAGGATGGTTTAGTGAATCGGAACTAGTTGAAGCTGTATTGTGACAACCAACTGCCTCACATCTCTCAGTAAAAGTAAAGGAATAAGGGTCTAGGTACCAAATGTAGTTGAAATTGGGTACCAGACATAGAAAAGACAGTCTGCACACGATAGGGAGGGACAGAGAAGAAATCACAGGCTGATCTGCGCATTTTACTGTCGAAGTAACACATAAATCTCAATATTGCAGTGACTCAGGATGAGTCACATGTGAGTGTTGGGGGCTTGTTGGCCCTTGGTTATGTATTAATGAAGAAAGCGAAGATTAAGGAAGAAAGAAAAAGTACGAAGTGCACGGAAGGCACAAAAACCGAGGAAGGGTCGAAGTGGGTAAAGAAGCAAAAAAGAAGGAGTGAGGTAAAGAAAAGCAAGCCGTTGAAAGAGAATATCAAGGAATACAAAGCATCAAAGAGGATATATCATGGACAACTTAGCAAGCAGAAGAAGATACTAATGGGTGCTTTCGAGCACCTCACGGAAAACAAGGAAGAATAGGGTAGCGAAGCCCTTAAAATGCGGGTTATGTAGACCTAGGGTTTTGGCACCTATGGTTTTGACACCTAGGCTTCATTCTAAGGTTGTATAAGATTCATGAAATGTATAAATAAAGGTCTAGAAGAGTTGAGAGGGTTGGTTATGGTTGATTGTCATCGTTATTAGTGATATCAATATTGAGAGAGAGAAGTCTTTTGTTGTAAGAACATTTTATATTCTAGATCTTCAGCTGGGTGCGAAGATTGACCCTGTAGTTGGGTGTGCAGGGAGGGGAAATAGAGAGGAAGAGAGAGAAGGATCTGAAACTAAGTGTGCAGATAGAACTATATGTTTTCATCTATTATATCAAGAAACATAATTCTGTGGAAGTAGCCTTAGGGAGAGGGTGAACCACGCAAATCTTGTTGTTCTTTGTGATTGATGTTGTGTTATTTGCTATCTTTTATACTTTTGTTGCATTGTTGTTTCCCTATTAAAGGTATAAGGTATAAACTAACTTCACGATGCTAAGTGTAAGATCGTTAAAGAATCTCTAGGTTACATTGCGTTGTTGTTCTGGAATCACTTTGCATTTCCCCTAGTTGTAGACACCTATGTCTTGCAACCCACCTATTGCTACTTTGGGTGAGACTTCATCTGCTTCGCAGGTGTTGCCAAAAGGGCCAGTAGTTAGGGTTTTTTGGTGCATTGTTTGAGTTGAACCTTGGGTCTTCCCCTGTGATAACAAACATAGATTTACGATCTCCGTTGCTTCACAACTTAGACGTTCAGGGGTTTCGCTGTGTAATATCCTCTTTACTCCCAGAGTGGTCAGTGCCATTCTAGATCCAATGGTCAGGAGAGATCCCGATGTGTCCTCAAATATATGGTCCCCATCACTTTGTGGATTCGACGTTCGGGGGTTTCACCTGCTTATCATTCTCATTCTCTCGGTGTAGGACTTCGCCAAAGTGTTATACGCAGATCCTTCCAATAGCTAAACATATGGTTACGAGGGGTTCTCAATGAACTCCCTAGATCAACAATTCACAACTTTAGCTCAAAGGTCCCTAGGTTCAAGTGTTTTACCACTCCTAGAGGGACACCTATCAACTCGAAACATGTTGGAAATATGTGTGGTACTTGCCTCGGGTTGCCGACACCTCTTTACTATTTCATCATACCACCACACATGGTATCATCGTTGCTCGACGCGTGGACCACCATGTACTCTCGATATGATGCACACATTCCCACAATCATACGACTGAGAGGGGTCCTGAGGGATCGTTAGATCAACGACCCACGTTACTTCGCAACTACAGCATTCAAGATTTTTGGTGTTATGATACCTTTGTTCTACCGAAGTGGTCAACGCCTGACTGACCACAACGTAGATCCAATGGTCAGAGAAGATTATTGGTATCCCCGAATATATGCCTCGTGTTACTTCGTAACCAGTAAGTGGGTTAGGGTTTGGTGGTGGGACAGATCCCACAGTTACTGTTAAGGGAATCTCCAAATTTTGGTCAACCACGTTGCTAACCGTAACAACAGGTTACCTTCGGTTAGTTTCTAAGAATGTAAAGTCACAACATCTCGGAGCTACGAACTCTGAGAGTTCCGAAGTTAGAATTTTCTTAGCTCCTTTCGGACCTAGCGAAGGGTTCCAAGGTCCTGGTCATATGGATCCTCTGATGAGTCTCAGGGTTTTATGCTCAACTCTTACCCATGATTTGGTTAAGGTCATGGGAAAAAACTCGTGGTCTCTGGGACAACTAGTTTGAAGGAAGCTCCTTCGATTCATAGGACTTAAGTTCTAAAATAGGGAAAGGTGTTTATTGACCCGTGCAGGAACCAAAAACTTAGTCCTAAATTATTTTGAAGACCCACATCTCATATCTCTCCAGATGCTAAACTAAGTAAAATAGAAACCATTCGATTGCAAGGGTTCATAGAAAAACAATAAGCATTTATAATGAGTGATTAAATAATGTAAGGATTTATTCATAACCACGAACATTCAACCATCATTTCAATTCTAATACACCAGGTATATGAATTACTTATCTATTATAGTCGATCACTAGCTAACTGACTGTGGGTTTTCGCCTTTCCACCCAACCATAGGCCATGATATCACTAGGGGAAAATCTTGCAATTCTTCAGAGACTTTTTCTTTGTCACAACCTCTTTGAGGTTTATCATATGCTTCCTTGGAATCAAGCTCATGACCCTCATCTCTGAGGTGTCCTTTTTTTTGTTCTCTCCTGTAACCAGAATAATTTAATCTCTTAGTTCTTCTCTGAATTGGAGCTTCTCTCACGATCTCCTCTTTCTCTCTGCATATCCCTAGTTGCACAACCTTGCCTGGTGTGTCTCCTTCTTGTCTTCCTCCATGTGTATTATTGCATGCCTTTTCCCTCCCCAGGAATTTTTTGGACCTGCCATGTTCCTTCTGTCATAAGAAACTCAGGTCATTCTGGGCCTGCAAGAAAACTGCACTTTGTGGTACTTCGGACTGACAATTTTCTGTCTCCTCAGCTAGAACCTCCATGCTTCCATTCATGGGGGTAGTTGATCGTTCAACCATTGGTCCTTCTTTCATTAACTAATTCTTTATTGGAATTCAGACGAGGCTAATTATTTCAGCAAGGAGAATTTGGGTCATTTTGACATAATGAACCCCCTCCACAGTTTCCTCACTCTTTCCTCTAGTGATATCATGGCCAATATTTCAAGGCTTCACCCCCATAGTTAGTCATTAGCAATCTAAACAATAATATATTTACATTGTTCACATGCCATATCATGGAAATCATAATTAATGATTAATTACAAGCTGGGGGAAACAAGGGTATTACAAGTGGGATCCCCTTCTCTACTCAGTAGTCTCTCAGGCTATCTAATTCCCTCTAGGGTTCCAACATAGGTTGGCCAAGAAATATCATTGCTAGGATTCCAAGGAATATCAGTGGTAGCTCAATTCCTCAATAACAACAATTACCACTATACACACTCTTCATTTCCTTCATAATTCAACATATTTTCTACAATAGTTTTATGGTTGCTTTCACTCAGAGATAACTCTCTCAAAAATTTCCCTTACAAAATGGTAATTCAATATTTCCCAAATTCCTTAGTTGAATGGCAACTCAAACTATCCCAACAATCGATAATTCAAATTCCACCACCAAATGATAAATTGAGCATAATGGTCACATGAACCTCCTAGTACTCTGAACTCCTTGGCAATTCAAACTCTCAAGTAATTCAAATTTCCCCCAAAACATTCAAACTTTGTCTCTCCCCTGCATGGTCAAGAAAGGAATAGGGTAAAATTTGCATGACATGAAGAGGCCATGTATCTCTATGGAGAGCCCGCATACCTCCTTCATGTAATTAATCCCCAACCGAGGGAAAAACAATACATGGATTAAAGAGATCTAATTAAACAAGGTTAAGGGCTTAGGATAATATTAAAATAATATTATTTTCTTTTAGCCCCCTTCAACCCCCCTAAGTTTTCCTTGTCTTTCCTCTCTTGTGGAGTCATATGTCCCCATTCTTTGTCCTTCCTCTTCTACATCATTTGATGTATTTTATTAACATTCAATGTTCAGTTACAAATTACACTTGTTCAACTTATATCCATTCATCATGTACTCATTTACGTTAATAGTTCGAGGATCAAAACTAGGGTATTACAAATTATGTAGGCTAACTTAGTTTCTAACTTTGAAGGATTACATTATATTCTTGGCTGAGTTAGAACAAAAGAAATATGAGATGTTGGAATTGAAACAAAAGAAGAAGGATCTTGCAAATGAGAAGAGGGATGCAAGGATTTTTATAGTAGGACAATGAAGGTAGGGAATGTTTCAAATAGAAAGGGAAAGAAAAGAAAAAGAGCACCAAAAAAAACTAGTAAGGCATGAAATAGAACAATGGAAGGAGCTACAAAAAATAAAAAATGAGTAAGAGAGGAGGGAGGATCCTGATAGGACTACAAATTAGGTTGAAAAGAGGAGAATATTGACCAATTCAGTGGATCAAATTGTAAATAATAAGTAGTTCATCTAAGACTCAATAAACATTAATACCCATCATTGTTATTTAGTTACAACACCTCCCCCCTCCCTTCCTTCTAGTTCAAGAGATACAATATATTATTTTCCAACACCTCCAATTCTTTAATTCTTCCAAGGCTATCGAGCACAATTCAAAACTATAGTTTCATTATGTCACCTTGGGTGCAGAAAAATGGCATAAAAAAATGCATGAAACTCGACCTACATGGATCAAGCAAATGTGGGAAACTCAACATACTTGAGCAATGAATTTACTCATCCTCCTCAAGCATGAAGATGTTTTATGTTCATCCTAGCAACACACAATGTGGATATTATTATAGAGACTTTTTTTGTTCCCATGGGTTTCCACTTTTTGTGCTAAGTCTTGATTAATATGTACTTGGGTCCAATCTATAAAGGAATTTTCCTAATTTATTTCCAGGTCTTTTTATTGGGATCTATTGTTAATACAAATATAATTTTAGATTTCTATATATCAAACATGTAATTCACATTTCAATTCAATGCACTTTAACAAAGACAATATCTATGCATGGTAATTCAAGTTAAAAACAATTACAATTCTAGTATGGGACAAATCAATTCCTACATTGAAAGCAAGCAGAGTAAGAAAGTAGGTTTAATGCACTTTGAAGAATTCTTCTCCCATTTAAAAGATAGATTTAAAATAAAAATCCTACCATTATGAGGCTATAAGCGTTAATGCTTTCAAGATGGAAATCAAAACAATAAGTTATGTCCATTATAAAAGATGATGAAAAAATATCTTGGCCAAAACATATGGTGTACCCACTATCCAAAACTGGGGTCAAGATGATGCTAAACAAAGATGCAATCCTTACCAAGTAAATCACATCAAAGAGTTGCTAAACTATTATAGAACAACTTCATTACACATGCCCTAACTACAACCCAAATAACATATACATACCCAAACAATAAGTCATTATATACACCTAAACGACATGATGCATAATGGATGAATTAATTAATGCATAACACATACTGTTATAGATATTTCACATCCATGAAGACAGACTCTACACATAGTAAAGGTAAAGATAAATGCAATTCTAGTATGGGACAAAACAATTCCTATAATTAATGAAAATGGAATAAGCAAGTAGGTTTAGGTTCAGGTCACTTTAAATAATCCCTATCCTATATAAAAGATATATTTGAAAATATAAAACCTACCATTTTTTAGGTTATAAACATAAATGCTTTCAAGTTGGAAACCAAAACAATAAGTTATGTTAGTTATGCTGATTCTAAAAAGTGATGCAAAAATATCTTATTCAAAATATATGATATACCCACTATCCAAAATAGGGGTCAAGATGATGTTAAAGAAATTGACAACCCTTGCAAAGTAAATCACCTCAATGTTCGATAACACAAGTATTCCAACAGAGGACAAACACCTTCAGTAACCACTCACACAACCAAATCAAAGATCAAAACACTGATGTTTTGACATGGTAAAACCCCTACAGGGAAACATCCATGGCCCTAGCCAACGCGACCACTTGGAGAAGTTTATTAATGAAAAAGAAAAAGATTAAAGATATTTTCTCACAATCGATCATCGGCAAATGACCCTCCATGCTCTTTAAATAGAGATCACGGACCAATCGGGTGTTAAGCCACATATCAATGACCATTAATATCGAGGAGCATATGATATGTCGGATCACTCTATGTCGAGAACATATTGTGACCGTCGGATTTCCTAACTACAAATGCATACTAAAGAAACACACTAAGAAGCACACTTTTACCTAACGACACATTAGACCAAGTAGATCTTAACTAACTCCTAAGTGTCTAAATATCCTAACATCCCCTCTTAAGAACAACTTGGGATAGGATTGAAGGATTTACAATAGTGACACAATAGGAGAAGCAAAGAGGCATTAGAGACTATCCCCCCTTAATGACAATTTCTTGAACTCCTAACATAGATCGAAGTTTGGAAAACTTCGTGTTTGTAAGAGACTTTGTGAAAAAGTCTACAACTTGATCTTCTATAGGGAAAAAGAGCACCTCAATAACTTGATCATGAATGAGCTTTCTGATTAAGTGGATGTGTAGCTCGATGTGTTTGTTACGCTGATGTTGAAATGGGTCTTTGGCGAGATTGATGACACTCTGATTG
The DNA here is from genome assembly GCA_000966675.3 of Picea glauca. Classification (NCBI taxonomy): domain Eukaryota; kingdom Viridiplantae; phylum Streptophyta; class Pinopsida; order Pinales; family Pinaceae; genus Picea; species Picea glauca. The sequence continues at coordinate 32,652 of JZKD02S1695319.1, read as the reverse complement.
TCACACCAAATGATGATAGAATCCAAACTATGAAAGAATCTTTCGAAGCCCTAAGGCTTCTTGACTTGCATTTACCGATGCTCGGTACTTTGCTTCTACTGAAGAAAGTGCAATAGCCTTTTGTTTCTTACAGGCCCAAGTGACAGGTCCCAAACCAAGGCTGAAAACATAACCCGTAGTAGACTTCTGATCATCAAGGTCGTCAACCTAACTTGAATCAGTGAAACCAATCAATAAAGGAGTCTGCCCTAAACTGTAATGTATCCCAAACTGAACTGTACCATAGACATAGAGAAGTATCCTTTTAGCTTCTTTCTAATGGATTTCATGGGGTGTTTGCATTTATCAGGCAACAAGACCAACAACAAAGGAAATATCAGGACGGGTATGAGTCAATTATAAGAGGATACCAACTAACTGACGGTATAAGGTGGCATAAATTTCGGGAGAAGTATAGGTGGCAACAAGCTTGACTCTAGGTTGGAAAGGAGAATGGGTTGGTCTACAATCGTCCATGTGAAAGTGATGAAGAAGGTCACAAACATACTTAGATTGTAAAATAAAAATTCCATCATGTATTGCAAAACTTGGAGGCCAAGGAAATAGTGCAAAAATCCTAAGTTTGTCATTTCAAATTTCTTCTTAAGGATGGTTTTCACATGGGTTAAATTTTTTGAGTCACTACTAGTAAGGATAAGGTCATCAACATAAAGGACAAGGATTATGAGATGGCTTCCTACTTTCTTGGTATAGATATTAGGATCAGAGTGGCATCTAGAGAATCCAGTGGCAATAAGAAAGCTGCCCATTTTGGCATACCAAGCTTGGGGAGCTTGCTTAAAACCATAAAGAGATTTCTTAAGGTGACAACCAAGGCTAGAGTCATTCTGGACATTGCCAAGAGCTTGTTCCATGTAGATTTATTCTTGTAAATCTCCATGCAAGAAGACATATTTAACATCCATCTAATGGACCTCCCATTTATGTGAGGCATCAAGGGCAAGAACAAGGCAGATGGAATTCATTTTGGTTACAGGGGAAAATGTTTCATTATATTCAATTCCTTCAACTTGGGAAAATCCTTTGGAAACTAATCGAGCCTTGTGTCTTTCAACACTTCCATATGATGCATACTTATTTTTGTATACCCATTTACATTTGACAATTTTTCTTCCTTTTGGAAGAGGTACAAGATCCCAAGTATCGTTTTCCATTAAAGAACAATACTCTTCATTCATTGTTGTATCCCAATGTGGATGACCTGAAGCTTCTGCAAATGTCTTTGGATCATGAGTCTCTGAAACTTGAGCCAAAAGAGAATAGGCTCGTTGGAACTGTGAATGTGTTCGACGCTGAACTGAAGGATCACCGACAAGATCACCATCTACTTCTCATGTTGAACAGACCCATCTAGGAAGCGGTGGAGCTGGAGATGGTGTTGGTTCAGGTTCAAAGGACCCATCTAGAGGAAGGTGAGAAGGCAGAGGTGGATTTTCATCCTCACTATCATCATCGGAAGAAGAAACTAGAACATAAGAACACACAAACTCTGAAGATGGATCGTAGGACGAAGAAGGAACAAACGACGAATTAGGCTCGCAGGCCAGAGAAGGCACAAACGTCGGATTAGGCTTGCATGACAAGAGATTTTCATCAAATTTAACATCTCTTCTAATAATAATTTCATTACAATGTGGTTGAAGAAGTCTATAACCTTTGACATCTTCAGAAGAACCAACAAATATGCATTTCTCACTTTTTGTTTGTAATGCTTTCCTTTTCTAATGGGAATGTGAGCCCATGCTATACTGCCAAATAAAAGGAAGTGATTTAATCTGGTTTAATTTTAGTCCAAGCTTCTTCTAGTTTTATATTTTTAAGATCCTTTGTGGGAGTGCGGTTTACTGTGTAATTTTCACAGTTGATGGATTCCACCCAATACTTTAGACTTAATCCCTTAGATTGGATCATACAATTATCCATTTCTTTTAATGTGCGGTTTTTTCTCTCAACAACATCTTTTTTTTGTGGTGTATATGGAACAATGTGTTGCAATTGGATTACTTGTGTAATGTTAGGGTCCTAACCCGCACATAGGTAGAACAATATATTCGGATGTAATAAAGGTCAATATTAATAAGGCCTTGCAATAAAATAGAATAAGTCGAATGTAAGAAGACCTAAT
>JZKD02S1695319.1:0-11835 GCA_000966675.3 Picea glauca | reverse complement strand
ACTAGGTGTTGCTTATCGATATGCTGTTAAAATTGAGCAGAAATTTAAGCACCAGAACAAACGGAAATTCGGGTCTGCAAATCCGCAACAACCAAAGTATGACAAAGATGGCCCTAACAAGCAGTCTCCCGAAAACCAGTCCAAGACACAAGAAAAGAAGTGTCACGGGAAGACAAAGAAGGACACCGAAAAATGGTGCGAGTTCCAAAAAAGACTGGCACAACACCGATGAATGTCGCTCAAAATAGTCATTGGTGGCCGAGATCAAAGACAAAGAGACGAACCCTGATTCAGAATCTAATTCTGAAAATAATGGTAAAGGACATATCATTGACACAGACCCCACTGCTATTGTCATGACGGCAACAATTCAACCAAAAGAACCAACAGATCCTGAAGAGGGAGAGTGCCTTTTTCATTCACAGATGTGGGTGAAGGGGACCCCACTGCATTTTATTGTCGATAGCGGAAGCCAGAAGAACCTCATCTCAGCAGAGGTCGTCAAACAGTTGGGATTGTCGACAACACCACACCCGTAGCCATACAACATCGGCTGGCTTTGGCAAGGATGAGATATTCATGTCAACCAACAATGTCGATTGTCATACGGCATCCAACCCTTCAAGGATGATGTATTATGTGATGTTTCCCCACCAGATGTCTGTGATGTTCTCTTGGGCCAACCATATATGTGAAGGCGCCATGCTGCTTATGAGTCTCGACATCATAGTGTCATTGTTACTTTAGAGGGTCATCTCTATAGAGTACCAGAGGTAGTTCCGACTACTGTTCCATCTAAAAAGTGTCGCAAGGTAGTATCTCATACTGCAAAATTCAGCTTCTTCACAATCTGTTCAAAAGGAGAACAAAATGACACTGCAACCACTACAGCCTTGCCCCAAGCACATTCTATCCAAGAAAAGCAGGTCGACAAGGTTGCAGAAAAGTGCAAAGATTCCTTCTACACATCGTCCTCTCATGTATCTTGACTTGTTGAGCAGCCTCAACTACAACAGGTTTGTGACAAGTTTCCACAAACTGAGCAGTGCGGCGTCTCCAACAAGACAAGCAGCTCACCAAGATGTATATTCAACAAATGCTTTTCCCTCTCCCCCGGGAACTCAACGGAATGGAGACCATTGCTTCCTAAGGAGGGAGGATTGATCCAGCTGGATATTGGTGGCCACCCACCTTTTCCAAGTGGCTCAAAATGGCTTTCTAACAATTTTGGCAATTTACTATTTTTAGCAGGTTTTAACTTCTGGGGCTATTTTGAGGGCCCAAATGAAGGTTTTTCGAGATCGAGGTTCTCAATGTTATTCGAAGGCATGATTGAACCCCCAAAATGAATCTCCTCTACGATACCTTTCCAACGAGCTATCACACTCCTAAAATGGAGATCGTATTCAAAAGTTACGACCTCGAGAAGTTGATGTACTCACTTACCCAAACGGGGCCCACATGACTTTTGGCGCTTCATCTCCCAGGGTTAGGTTTTTGGATGTCTAGGGTTTTTGGCATTCCTTCTTATTGTAAAAAGGCCTTCAGAGCCTCCTTGTAATCATCTTCTTGCGAATGCAAGTAGCCGTCACATCTCTTCTTAGAGATAAGCTGCCACCATTCTAGCAAGTCTTTCACTCTGTATTTTTACAGTCTTTATACATTTCTTTCATTAATAGAAATTGTGTATTATTGTATATCTGTGTTTATGGTTGCATCTTCGATGCATTTCTGTTATATTATTGAAAATCTTTGATATCTCTGTGCATTTCTTTATTATATCTTTGATCTCATTTCGTGCCAAAAATAATCCGGATCAGTGGTATCAGAGCAGGCTTCTCTTGATCATTTTTTTTTAGTGCATGTCCCCGACGAGGTCCGAGTATAGCAAGTTGTGTCTCAAGCTTGTCTCTCTTGAAGACAATCGCTCTGGCACATCCAAGAAACCCTCAATGGCGAAAGAAAAGTAAAACGACGGAGCAGACGATCCTATCAATCTATTGCTTGAGCAAGCTCTCACGTGACAAAGGGACGAAATAATGGAGAATTTTGCCCACATCCTTCAAGGCCTGCCGATAGCATCAAGTGGCCACTTCGGAGGCACCTCACCTTTAAAGGTACAAGTTAATTTTGATATTCTTGTATTTGAAAGACAGATAGGTGCAGAAGCCCTAGAAAAATGGTTAACTCTGCTGGAAGGTTATTTCTTTGTTCACAATTTTTCCGACAAAGAAAAGATCAAATTTACACTCCTTAAAGCTCTCCCTCATGTCAAACGTTGGTGGGAAACTTACTGGGAGAAAAGTAACACAGAGGAGTCTGGAATATATGGGGACGATCCCACTCGGGATTTTTTTGTGGATGCGGTAAAAGAACAGTATTACCCTATTGGCAACTATGAGGAGCAGTACATGAGATGGACCACACTGCGGCAAGAGAGGGGTCAAGCAGTTCTGGAGTTCACCAATACCTTCAATACCTTGCGCACCAAGCTGGGTATCAAAGACTCCAAGCGACATTTGGTTTTGAAATACCGTGGGGCTGTACACAAATACATCCAAACTGAAATGGATTTTCTGGACATCTCATCACTCGGTGCTGCTTATCGATATGCTGTTAAAATTGAGCAGAAATTTAAGCACCAGAACAAATGGGAATTCGGGTCTGCAAATCCGCAACAACCAAACTATGACAAAGATGGCCCTAACAAGCAGTCTCCCGAAATCCAGTCCAAGATACAAGAAAAGAAGGGTCACAGGAAGACAATGAAGGACAATAGAAAATGGTGCGAGTTCCACAAAATCCCCTGGCACAACACCAATGAATGTCGCTCAAAATAGTCATTGGTGGCCGAGATCAAAGACAAAGCCGAACCCTGATTCAGAATCTAATTATGAAAATAATGGTAAAGGACAGATCATTGACGCAGTCCCCACTGCTATTGTCACGACCGCAGCAATTCAACCAAAAGAACCAACAAATCCTGAAGAGTGGGAGCACCTTTTTCATTCACAGATGTGGGTGAAGGGAACCCCGCTGCATTTTGTTGTTGATAGCGGAAGCCAGAAGAACCTAATATTAGTAGAGGTCGTCAAACAGTTGGGATTGTCGACAACACCACACCCACAACCATACAACATCGGGTGGCTTCGATAAGGACGAGATCTCCGTGTCAACCGACAATGTCGATTGTCATACGGCATCCAACCCTTCAAGGATGAGGTATTATGTGATGTTGCCCCATCGGATGTCTGTGATGTTCTCTTGGGCCAACCATATATGTGGAGACGCCATGCTGCTTATGAGTCTCGACCCCGTAGTGTCATTATTACTTTGGGGGTTCATGTCTATAGAATACCAGAGGTAGTTCCGACTACTGTTCCACCTAAAAAGTGCCGCAAGGTAGTATCTCATACTGCAAAATTCAGCTTCTTCACAATCTGTTCAAAAAGAGAACAAAAGGACATTGCAACCACTGCAACCTTTCCCCAAGCACCTTATATCCAACAGAAGTAGGTCGACAAGGCTGCAGGAAAGTGAAAAGATTCCTTCTGCACATTGTCCTCTCATGTATCTTGACTTTTTGAGCAGCCTCAACCACAATAGGTTCGTGACAGATTTCCACAAACTGAGCAGGGCGACGTCTCCAGCAAGACAAGCAGCTCACCAAGATGCAAATTCAACAAATGCTTTTCCCTCTCCCCCGGGAACTCAACACAATGGAGACAATTTCTTCCTAAGGAGGGAGGATTGATCCAGGAGGATATCGGTGGCCACCCACCTTTTCCAAATTGCTCAAAATGGCTTTCTGGCAATTTTGGCAATTTACTATTTTTAGCAGGTTTTAACTTTCAGGGCCATTTTGAGGGTCCAAATGAAGGTTTTTTGATATTGAGGTTCTCAATGATAGCCGCAGGTATGATTGAGCCCCCAAAATGAATCTCCTCGACGATACCTTTCCAATGAGCTATCACACGCCTAAAACGAAGATTGTTTGCAAAAGTTACGACGCCGGGAAGTTGATGTACTCACTTACCCAAACGGGGCCCACATGACTTTTGGCGCTTCATCTCCCAGGGTTAGGTTTTTGGATGTCTAGGGTTATGTGAATTCCTGCTTATTGTAAAAATGCCTTTAGAGCTTCCTTGAAATCATCTTCTTGCGAATGCAAGTAGCCTTCACATCTCTTCTCAGAGATAAGGCTCCACCATTCTAGCGAGTCTTTCACTCTGTATTTTTACAGTCTCTGTACATTTCTTTCATTAATAGAAATCGTGTATTATTGTATATCTTTGTTTATGGTTGCATCTCCGATGCATTTCTGTTATATTATTGAATATCTGTGATATCTTTGTGCATTTCTTTATTATATCTCCAATCTCATTTCGTGCCGAAAATAATCCAAATCAACCTAGCTTAGAAAGAATAAGATAGATGCAACGCTCTTCCTCCATCTTTATGTTACATTCTTCACATAAAATTCTAAGTGTTTTAAACCTAGATAGATAGTCTCCAAGGCAAGAAAAATCATTTGGACTCAAGGTCAGTATTTGATTTTCTAACTGTTGTGCTCGAATAATATTGAGTTTACCAAACACAGATTCAATTGTGTCCCAAGCTTCTTTGGGGTCATCAATATCTTGAAGGTGGTACCTTAAATCAGGAGAGATGGAAATTTCAATTAGTCCATGTGCTTCGTCATTCCTATTATCCCACTTGGCTTTCTTATCAGCATCAGTGGGTGTTTTTTCCTTTCCCAAGGTAATCCGGTACAAGCCTTTACTTTTTAATAAATCTTCCATATGAGATTTCCATTGGAAGTAGTTGTTGCTGGTAAGAAAGACAATACTTGTAGAAGCCATATTAAATATGCAGATAATGTGGATTTAAAAACTGAAAATGATGATCTGGATGGAAAGAGATCGAAAATTTATGTGGTTTTAAAAAAAAAGGGCACTAAAAACGGACTTCCAATGTTAGAGTTACGCCCTTTTAAAAAAATGCACAGTCGGTAACCAAATGATCACGTGATTGTGTAAGTTGCTTTATGAAGTGACCCACTTTTATAAAGAGAAGTGGGGATCACTTTTACAATGAAGTTACTTTATAACAGAAAAGTTGCATGCAAAATAAATAACTCTAAAATAAAATATTAAAGCTACTTATAGTGATTCACTTTTATACTTGAAGTGAAATACACTTTACAATTTTAGCATGAATTTTTTTCAAAAAAGGTAACAAAAGAGAGACTTGAACTCAAGACCTCTTACTTAATAAGACAACTTTTAACCAAATGATTTAGCAAAGCATATTGTAATGTTCAGAAGGAGGATTGGGGTTGTTGTTGTTGTTGGACAGCGTGCTAAAAAAAAACTCTTTTCACACAAGAAAAAAATTTCGCTTCTCGATGACAACAAGGGTTAGATCTCGGTTAACTTACCCGGAAGATGCACATTTTCCTATCTGTTTCAGATTTTCTGAGATCACACAGGGCACGGGGCAAAGAGCATACGCAGATCTAAAAGAGTAGCAACCCGAAAATAAATAAAACAAAACCAAAATACTACTCTGCAAAAATTAAAAAAAATGCGTATTCAAGCTTTATACCTCCAGATCTAACTGTAATGGTTGTATCTTGGGCAAACAGAAACCTTTTCGAGTGATACGAAAAGTGTTCCTGACTGAAACGAGTGCTCCGGACGCAATGGAATAGTCCTCTTAGCTCATAAATGTACGAAAATGATAGAAAGTGGAGATGAGGCAACTCAGCTTCACGATCTCGATCTACAATAGGAGCAGGTCTTCAAACAGGCTCTGATACCATGTTCAACAACAAAGGTATTCCAACAGAGGACAAACACCTTCAGTAACCACTCACATAACCCGATCAAATATCAACACACCGATGTTTTCACGTGGTAAAACCCCTACGGGGAAACATCCACAGCCCCAGCCAACGTGGCCACTTGGAGCAGTTTATTAATGCAAAGAAAAAGATTACACAAAGATTTTACAAGAGAGCTTCTCACAATCGATCATCGGAAAATGACCCTCCATGCTCTTTAAATAGAGATCATGGACCAATCGGGTGTTAAGACATGGATCAATGGTCATTAATATCGAGAAGAGTATGAACCGTCAGATCACTCTATGTCAAGAACATATTGTGACCATCGGATTTCCTAACTACAAATGCATACTAATGCATACTAAAGAAACACACTAAGAAACACACTTTTACCTATCGACATATTAGACCAAGTAGATCTTAAGTAACTCCTAAGTGTCTAAATATCCTAACACTAGTGGTTCAAATGAAGCTTTGAGTCATTTTTCTTAGTTATAGAAAAGTGGAATTCAATTGGGCAACATTATAATGTCCTTTGAAGAAGAATCTATATTAGGAAATATGACAACATTGTCCAATGCAAGGGTAATTCTTCATTTTCAGGATGTCCTATGTTTCTTTAACCACTGAAGACAAACCTTTTCACACCATAAACATTTAACATAGGATTCATCCAAAATGTAGAAAATGAAGTCCAATGTGACAACAAATTCTGTTCATCCCAACATTGTAAAGACTAGACTCACCAAAGATTGAGACGAACTTCACAAGTGATGGCCATAACATGCTTGCCTTTGCTTTACTCTACTAGTGAAGGAAGGGGGTTACAGGGACAATTGTCACTGCTACTAAGAAATAACCTAGACCCAAATGCATGCAAACCAAAAATCTCAATCCATACCCAAATGCATGCAAATCCAAACACTCAACCAACCCTAAATGCAAGCAAGCCTAATCACAAAAACAACAATTATTTATAAAACACAGGCCAAACAAATTTCCGTTAAAGATATACTATATTGAGAAACATAGAGAAACTCATAAGTTTAGTAGGAATAAATTCTTACAAAAAAAAAACATTTGGTTACCCCCAATGATTTCTTAGCCAACATAGACATAATTTTTGCAGCTCCATAACCAAACCATGGCTTGCATACAAAACAATGAGAAAACAAAAAAATAATTAGAGACAATCACCTTATGGCTTCAAGTCACCATAAATTTATTTACTAGAGGAAAGAATATTGAATCACATATCCAAATTGTAACTAGTTTGTCATGTGCCATAGTTCCAAACTACATACATTGTAGACTGAAACAACACTTTTGTGGCCTCCTTTTATAGCTATACAAATCCACTGGATGGATGGCCAAACTTGAGCCATAATATGGGAAACATAATGATGCACAAGGATAAGGGAATGACTTGAACAAAGGTAGTGTGAAGCGAACCATCCATATAACGCAAACAATGACAAGTGGTTGGGAAAAGAAAAATGAGAGGGAGTATCACCAGTGGAGAAGCCATGCACAATTATAGGGCCAACCTCGAAAGGTTTTATGATGGAGAGTTCAAGTAGGAATTTGTGTCTATCAACAATGTCGGGTTGAGTGAAAGTGTTCGTGAAACATAAAGGAGGGAAGACTTAACCATGGGATTGAATGCACAATGAAGATGTTTCCTACTTCCACACATGTGGCTATCTCATTGGATGGTGTTGTCACCATGTGGGCCTACCTTCACACACATGGCTACCTCACTGGATGGTGTTGTCACCATGTGGGACTACCTTCACACAAATGGCTACCTCACTGGATGATGTCATCATCATGTGGGATGGTCTACATGGCCAATTCGGGAAGGTTTCTAAGGATGGCCTACCCCTGGCCTCCCTTCCAAATTAATTTTTTTAGTGGATTAAAATGAATAGACTATTTTTCCATGGGTTTTGGTCGTTATTTGTCACTAACACAAAAATTAAAAAATAATTAAAGGATGGAGGGATCATTAAAAAATAATTAAAGGATGGAGGGATCATTAACAGGTGATACAATTGAAGTTACTTTTAATGTTAGAGCATGAGAGATAACATATGAGACAATTGAAGTTACTTTTAATGTTAGAGCATGAGAAATAAGGTGTTTAGAACAATCTTTATGTAGTTTTAAGAATAGTCTTTAAAGAGGTTTTTTTTTATAGGGGATATACTTATTTGAAGTGAAGGAATTTTACTTAAAACCTTATTCATATACAAGTTTTTAAGTAGGAATGTGTGACTTCAAAAATTCTAGAATGATTTTCCAAAACTAAGATTAGTGAGGAGTCAATAAACACGGAACTATAGAACATTTATTGTAGATTAGTCTAATCAAAATATTTTATATTTTATTGTATAATGTTAACTTATAAAACCCATACAATAATTATGGTTGTGTTGTTGAGTATATATTATGAGATTATTCTTGGATGTAGGTTTCTTTTTCTATTATGTTAACATTTCAAAAACACTTATGAGACTATTCTTGGATGTAGGTTTTTTTTTTATTAACAAATATTGGTTGTTTATGACACCTTAAATGGGTTTTACACAAATGAATTTGTAGAGATGTTGTTACTTGTCTGCGCCCACATCTGTTGAGGAATGTTTTTAAGATGGTGCAATAAAATTATACAAAATAAAAAATTACTTGGAGCTACATTGAGTTTGTATATAACTAAGATGTGTTGAGAAGGTTTGAATCATGTTGTTTGTGTATGTATATGGGCATTGTGTGCTATTTACATTGTATGCTATCTACTTTAAAAAATTAAAAAAACAATTGCTTTTCTTGAAAATTGGAGAGTTGGTTGGGTTTTATGTTTCAGTAGAGTTATATGTCATATGTTATTTCATAAAAAATTGTTGTATGTGAGATTAAATAAAATAAAATATAATACTTTTTATGATTTCTTCATACTTATGAAATGTTACTTGTTAAACTTGACTTGAGGAATGAATCAATAAGTCAAATGAATTTGGTGATTTTGGGTTTATAGTTTTTTGGTAGCACATAATATTGTGCCAAGTACATAGTATTGTACACATAATTTTTGATTAATTACAATAATTACAATTCATTATAGAGTTATATGGATGACCAAATATTAAACCATATCTTATGCAAACAGGCCTTTGGCCTTTCCACTAGGAAGAAATAAATTTCATATATTTCAATAAAGAAAAAAAAAATGGTAAAAAGAACAACCTTGGCTTGACTTTTGAGTAATCCGTGGTATCTTTTTTAAGAGTATGTTCTATTTGTTCAAAAATGATAAAAGACATCCTTGAATAAATTAAAAAAAATCTCATTGCATTGACTATGATAAAACAGTTTAGTTGATATACTAATTTCAATTAAAAGATGTACTAGTAATTAATTTTGACATTTGTTCATAATTATAAGTCAGTTATTTTATCTATCATCAACAAGTCAAAGATAAAATTATGATTATAAGTCAGTTACCTTATTTATCATTAGTAAGTCTATGATAAAATCATGACTATACATTAATTACTTTATAAATCAATTACCCAAATCAAGACTATAAGTCAGTTACCTTATCTATCATCATCATCAACAAAGCTATGATAAAATAACTTATAAAATTATGATTATAAGTCAGTTACCTTATTTATCATTAGTAAGTCTATGATAAAATCATGACTATAAATTAATTACTTTATAAATCAATTACCCAAATCAGGACTATAAGTCAGTTACCTTATCTATCATCATCATCAGCAAAGCTATGATAAAATAACTTAATCCACTTCAGTGAAAAATCGATTCAGATATGTCAATATTGTGCTATTTTGCACTGCTCAAAACACATCATTACTTGTCTAATAGTATGGTTTATGTCACTGGACATTGTATAGGGTATTGTTTACAAACAACTACTACTTTTGCCTGTATAGATTCTTCATTGTCAATTTAATATATCAATCTAGACATGATAATGTACTTTTTATATATTTTCAATTAGATATAAGCACACAATTATTTCCTATATAAATTATTCTAAACATTTTATGTTTTGATTAGTTTTACTTAAAAATTGGTCAGAAATTTAGAAAGATAGTTGAAATTGTAGATTTTAGTGGTTGAGATTATATATTCTGCCTATCATGAAATTTTTGAAGATATTGAATAGATTTATACATTAAAAAAAAATGATTAATTTCATCAGATTCCAATGATAATTGTCAAAAATGTAGAACATTTAGCCTACTCCCTTCCTATTTCTATTCCAATATCTAATCCATTCCAATATCTAATCCAGTTGGTTTTGTTTCTTTGTTATGTTTTTCATAGTGATTCAATTTTCTTTGGAATTTCATTCATTCGCTTTGAAATCTATGTTGGCAGGTGAAGAGAAGGCCGACAAATAACTATGTGAAACAAGTCCCGGAAGGTATAAATATCAATATGCAAGCAATTCCAATTGAGGTTCGTGGTTCTTTCATGTTTCCATGAAATTATTAATCCAACAGCTAGTCTCTAACTTTTTGTCCCCACATTGCTAAGGAATACAAACTTGTTCCAGATACACTGTATTTTGACAGTTTCTTATATTGATCAGTACCTTTCCAAGATTGTAGTAAATAGATGTTGATTGCAATTACTGGGTGTCACGTGTATGCTAATTGCCCTGTAAATGATGTATCTTTGTCACAGTTACCTTGTTTTCTTATATATTTTTAATGCTTCATGTGCTGGAAAGCATACGAGGAGATATGTGCTCCCCAGGTGGAGGAATCCTGCTACATAACTGACAATATCTATTCCCATGATGAGGTTTGACTGTGTTACATATTAAACAAATGTATCTTCTATTTCCTCTCAATTTTTATCTAGTTTTACCTTCTGTTCTTCTTTACTTCATGCAGTCAATGCACATGGAATCAAATGGTTTACAGCAGCTTTTGAGCTTTACTCTCCCACCATAAAAGGCTTTCTGAGGTGAGAGTGTTTGTAGTAGAGGTTGTCATTGTGAAGAGGTAACTGACTTTTTAACCCATTCTAGCTTTATTCAAATTTTGATTAGCATCAAAGAAATGAGTTAAAAGGGTTTTATTATAGAATATGTTGAGTTATGCCAATTGTATTAAATTTTTGAATACAGAAAGCTTTTGAATACAGAAGGCCCTCTATTCAATAGCTTCAGGTTGATCACTAAAAAGGTTTTTTTTATGACTAGAGATTTATTTTTGTCATTAAATATGTATACAGTTTGACTGGGCTTAATAGTTATGAACACATGTTTCCTTTTAATAGATCATAAGTTCAAATCCAGAAGAATAAAATATATATATCTCCTTAAACTTTACAAGTCAAATCAAGTCAAATCTCTTAACAATAAACTTAAAAATAAATTATTATTATATTAATTTTGTAAATAATATGTTGATTTTTTAACAAATACATTAAGATTAAGATAAATATTAATAAGAGTTAATAAAAACTCTACATTTAAATCATAATCTATACTTATGGAATATCAGAACTTCAATCCTTGCAAATGGAATTCTTAACAATTTATCTTTCTGAGTCCACCCTTCTATACTACAGTTTTATTGGGTATCTGTATCATAGGTCCCTTTGCATTGGGTATCTGTCTCATAGGGCCCTTTGCATGTGCCGGACATTCTTCATCCCACCTTTTTTTACATCCTTGAGGCGAATAAAATGTCGTAGATCTTACTGACTTTTATGCTAAAAGATATAATCTGTAGCTCTTTGCAAATTATTTTCCCTGTTAACAAGTTCAAGGTTGAAGCGAAGCAGTGCATGTCACGCACTAGGATAAATCAACTTGGTTTTTGAAGTGCTGATGGTGGCATGGTTTTATTTATGTCAGATCAGTGTCAATTATATATATTTTCTTTCCCAAAAAGGCTTTTTATAGAATTACATGGAAGTCGAATTAAACATGAATTTTCTGG
>JZKD02S1695308.1:65793-91044 GCA_000966675.3 Picea glauca | reverse complement strand
TTGTCCGATGACCAATCCGCAAAAGGGGATTTGGTCCTAATACAATTACCGACATGATTAATCCACAATGGGGATTAATCCTAATAATAAAATAACAATAATAATAAGAATGCTCGTCGCAGTTACATTATTTCAACAAAGTTCACCCCTTATCAATGGATTATTGGGTTCAAATGCAAGAAAGAAGTGAGCAAGCCAATGAGGTGGTTGACGAGTTTGACAATGTTACAAAGCTATATGGACATAAGCCCACAAATGAGCAGATTTTGGAAATGGCCAGGCATAAAGGAATAGTCTACCAAAGGAAAGGGAAAGATGGAACAAACAAATCTCAAGCAAACTTTCCCAAGGTAACTGCTCCTCCAACTACTCCAATTACTGATCTAACTGTTGATTTACGTAATTGGATTTCAAATGCAAAAGTTTTGGTTCCAGTGTCAAATCTTTTGAAGATACCTTCACAGAAAGAAAAACTTCTTCAACCAATAAATGTTCCAAATAATAAAGTGGTTGCAAAAAATCACGAAAAAGAAAAGGAACATCATGAAGATCCTCCAGTAGTTTTGACTAGCAAAGATAGAACCAGATGAATAGTAGTGACATACCGCTACATGCCCAAGGACCTAATAGGTTGGCTCGTGATGAGACCCCCTATCCACCACTAGGTCTTGAGTTTTATCTTTTTTATGGGTTCCCTCTTTTCTTGCTGAGAATCCCTTTATTGCTTTCTCGGAGATCCCTGGGCTAAGCATCTTAAGGTTTGATCTTTGGCTTTTAACTTTTGCTAGCTACTTTTACCCTCTGGGCCTTTAGCCCCCTTCTTCCCACAAGGCAAGGTACAACCCTTACTAGCTTGGCAAACCCAATGCCCAAACCAATGTAGGGGATAGATGAGAGGGAAGATGATGAAAAGTGATAAGTATGGAAGGAATGGACAATGACCTTTCATAAACCCACCCAGTGGCAACTCACTCCTAAGGGAACCAACTTTCTAGGGAATTTTGTCATCCCCCCCCAAGTATGGACAAGTCAAAAGGAATAAAGTCCAAGCACACGTCATGAAGCAAAAGAGAATTAAATGCACATATTCAAATGCTTTGAGAATCAAAGTGACACATACCATGATACCCGGACTCATTACCTCATGGAGCAAGACCCACTACTACTTCAGAACCAGGCCAATGGGATGGATGTTGTTGTTGCTGACAGAATGGAGGCACTAAAGAAGGATGGGCCCTCCAGGGCCAAGCTCAAGTCAATATGGCTCTCGATACTCCATGTCTAGAACATGTGGGCCTCGAGACATAATCTCCTTATTTATCCCTAGGATAGGGGATAACAAATCCTACCCATTAGCAAAACTGAGTACCAATCCTGAACATACTACTGAGTTTGCCTTTCAAACTAACAATCCCAAAATAGGTGCTTTATTTTCACGGGCACTAACAAACCATGCAAAGGCCATTAGAAAGCCCACTCTTGGCCAAGCCAATCTTGGGGGAAACCCTCAATATATAACCAACAATGAAAACACTCTGAGCTTATGGGAAAGTCAAATAGCCCACGCATTGGGAAGTTGATGAACCCACTTGTCCTCTAAATCAGTAGAATCCCAACAAGCATTGAGGACCAGGACTAGAACATGTCGCTAATGCAAAATGGAGTAAAGCCTCTTGGAATCATAATGTTGATCAAAGAAGGCAACCAAAAGATCCAACCCCAATCACGCAAAAAGGGCCCTATCATATCAATTTTCATCTTATACATTTCCTCTTGAGGAATAAGCCCAACCAGCTCCTTGAGGGATGGACAATCTAAGGGGAGAAAAGTAGAGTCATGAACCAGAGAACACCAATCCTCCTAAGAAAACATAATTGAACCCCGCATATCCTAGCAAAATAAGATGCCCTTTTTACTCAACCAACAAACATAGAAGAGGCATCTTTGCAATACAACTATCCTAAGTCCTCAAGCTCCAAATAGGGCATCTCGTCAAATCCCATCGTATTGCATGTTGTCGCCTTTATACACACCTCGGGTTAATGTGGAAAAACTTTCAATCCACTCAGTGTGTCCTTGGGGGCAAGTCTCGAGTCAAGGTGTTGTCACCTAATCCTCGACTCCTTTGTCTAGGCCAACTCCTAGCGAAGCCAAGGGGGGTAATCCTTAAAGAAAAATCTAAGGCTTGAAAACTAAGTCTAAGATTAAAATGAAATCTAGGAGTTTAATTGAATCAACAACAATATATAAAATCTACACTACCAGCATATATGACTATCAATGAGATTGCTTAAAGTATAGATATTCAAAGCATATAAAGACTTGCAAGAAAGATATAACTCAAGACAAGATACAAGTGATTTGAAATGAAAAAATTATAAGGAACAATGATACTTCAAGATAAATGCAAAAGTTCACTTTATAACAACTTGAAGTAAAGTAGCGTTAAATGAAGTAAATAGACCAGTGCCAAGATGTCAAATAGAATTTTGCAAGATAACCAAGTGTTGTTGCAAATGTAAAATGAAATGGAGATTGCACGTGTTGTTGTTGTAAGTTTATTAAATATTGTTTAAAGTTATTATGAAAATTGTTGGTGCGATGTGTGCAAGATGTTTACTGAAAGTAAAATTAATCTAGATTTGGCCCCTTAAGAGGTTATCCCCTAAATTGAAATTTTTTGAGGACTTGTCGAAGATCTTATCTTCACCAACAAGCCCAATAGAAGTGCCAGAGGTCCAACACGGGGAGAACCTAGATCTCAAAGTTCCCATCTGACTTCACACACGACCTCTGTGTGGTTTCCAATCCAAGCAATAACAACTTTCGAGATTGTCCTATTAATCTAAGTCCACACTGACCAAGGACCATTCTAATGCACACCACACCCAAAGATCAAGCAGAAGCTGCTCAAAGGAGGAGGGGGCAGAGCAATACTAGGGTTCACTGTGGGGACAGGTTTATTTGCAAGAAAATGAAAATTGCAATAAAGTAAAATGTTTGTCTAATTACTAAATCCACGTTGTCCAGCCCTTGTTTGGCGTGAGCCTACTTAAGGGAGCTGAGGGGATTGATTTATTTGCAAAAAAAAGGGAAATTGCAATAAAATAAATGATTGAAATTTAAATCTAGCAATTAGTGATTACTTTGCAAAAGAAAATCTAAGTTAAAGATTTGCATTGCTTATGATTGAGCTTACTTTTAGTTTTATCTTTAGATGTGAAATTGCAAAACTTGAACAGAAAAAAAGGGCCAACCACAAAAGCAACCAAACCACAACACCGGCCCCCCGAGGGGGAAAAGAAAAGTGGGGACTATGTGGCCCACTTATTTTATTATGAGGATTACAAAGCTCTTCTTTTCTTTTGGGAGGCTTGTGATCCTTTATGAATAGGATCTACAAGTTTTACAAAGTTTTCTTGAAAAGATTTATTCCTTGAGAGGAAAAGTGCTCTCGGGGATCCCGAATGCTCTAACTCCAAAAAAAAACGGCAGAATCTCCCCTTGGCTGTCCAATAATATGCAAAAAAACAGCCACCAAACAATCCCAAAAGATGCCCAAAATGACTTTGGACAAACTTAAGGGATGAATCAAAACTTATAGAAAAAGACTAAGTAAAACAAAAATCAAACTAGCAACCTAGAATACTACAACTTGGACTCTTTTTATGATTTTAAAGGAATTTTTGGACAGCAATAAAAAGGCAGTTTGAATTTGCCAAATAATGAAATGAAACACTTTTAAAAGAAACTATAAATTATCCTTTCAAAATCTATATGTAAATACTTGCTAAAAGATGTTTTTTTCCTTAGATCTAGCTTTAGATGAAAGATAGAAACTTTGCCTAGATCTAGATAGCATGCATATTAAAGAAACTAACTTTAAATCTTTCAATTCAAACTTAGATTCGATTAAAGCATGCAAAGAGAGGTAACCAAAAGAAGAATGATACTAGGTGAAAGAGAGATAGTTTGTGCTTGAGCTTGGAACTCCTTGGGCGATGGGGTCTCTTTGATGGAATGGAGAGGGAAGAATGTCCTCGAGTTCTTGAAAGAGTGGTAGATGCCAACAAACTCATCCACTTCTCCAAGTTGATAGGATCCTATATGCTTCACAAAACTTGCAAATGATTGTTAAATTTTCGGTGTCACCTACACAAGAACTTCAAATGGCATGTTAGTTTAAACAAAAACAAAGCATGCACATTAAACTTCTAATGTAAATAAACAATAGGATTAAGAATGCAACAAGCTTAGTAATCATATCCGAATAGATAACAATATCCTTACAATTGGCCAATATCAACAATATACATAAGCAAGAATTGAAACAAGATCACCTCAAAAATGCACAACATCCCACATGAGTCAAGCCATGATAGATTTGACCTCCAAAGTCTCCTTCTTTATTCCAATAGCATAAGTGAAATACAATAGATCATACACAAGCATAGTCCGACTCCCATTAGCCAAAGATGGAGGGGTCGACTTGCTTTTATAGAGTTTTGGGTGATAATCCCAATGAAGGGTGCATGACAAGTGGAGAGGGCGTATGGCAAGATGAGCATGTGAGGATATGACACCTCTCTACAAGCTAAAGTGACTCGCCATCTAAGGGGGAGATGTGTGGGAGTGGAAACTCGCCACATGTGAGTGATAGTTGGAGAGGGCGAGTCATCCCTCTTGGGATTGACGCCCCTCCTCCCAAAATGCATCATCTCACCCATGGAGGTCGAGTCCCAACTTTGGGATCTCCACCTTTAGCCACCTAATCAAAGCAACTCGCCTTCCACTTGAGATAGCTTGCCAACTTTCTTTGGAACTCAAGACAAGAGGAAAACATGTCTAGGACATGTTTCCTAAATAACAGGCTTGCTGATTTTTATTGATTTTTTGCCTTTTATTTGTCTTTTTGTGAGAGAAATTGGTTTTGAGTGATTAAAATCACTTATTTTCACTCACAAAGTGGATACTTAGGTAAAGTGGGTATTCTTAGTCCAAAAACGAATACCCCCAAGGCATATGATGCCTCCTAGTACCACCTTTTTTATTTATGACCAAATCAATTAAAAAATCTTGTTTTACGGAAAAAAAATTATTGACTCAAAACATTAAAAAAATCTTAAGGGGGACTTAGCGTAATTTCCATATGACTCAAAATGATGACCTAGCATGGTAATATAAACATTTAGACACTAGACTTAGATTTTCCAAGCTAAGGCCTAACCATCAGTACACACTCCAGCTTTGGAGGTATTGAGTGAAAAAACTTAGAAATTATAACTCGAAATAATTAACAACTGATAAAAAATAAAAAATAAAAAATAAAAATAAAAAACACTCTAAAGTATGTACTCATGATCAAGTCTTAGGAGGCCAAGCCTTTTACAAAATCATCATGCCAAGCTCATCTTATTACAATGCCCCACAAGGGATGGAAATGCGAAAAAGGTGGTTAATTTGACCGTTTGGACTTCTGAACTTTGAATTTTGAGCAACTGTTTGCTCAATCTTGGGCGGCTCAACTGCAAGTCCATCCTAGTGCAACTTGGTGGATAACACTGCCCTCTGTGTTCCATCGAACAAAACCATTTGTCCTCCAAACCGTCCAAATACTCCTGAAAATAAATGAATTGGGGACCTGGTACAAGTAGGGGGAGTAAATAATGTCACATAAATCAAAGATCGGGCACCTTGCCAACATGATGCGTTGAAGACAACCAATGAAATAATAGTACCTACCAAGGGGCAATCCCGTCTAAACAATGAACCACCCATTTGGTAGCAAGGATATACCCCTAAGTAGCCACATCAATCAAACAAGACCCTCCCTCATCCTTGGGCATGATACACACATACCAAGGGACCAATGTGAGACCCCTCTCTCTACCATGCTTCAACCATAAAGGATGAGTTCTCCTCACTTGCAAATCAGAAATTCAAGTGGAGAAAATCTCCCTTAAAAGACCAAGGGTATTGTAAATTTGCTGGTTAAAGGTAGGAAAAGCTTGGGTGAATTATGTTATATTTTGCTGGAGTATAGATCATACTGATGCTAGGGCTGCCATATCAAATTCTGCTGGTATATCTCTATTTTCAGATCTGTTACATATTTCCTGTGGACTGTTTGGATGCTAGAGAAGAACGTTTTGGAGAGGCATCTGTGCCCTCCTTGTTCCTTTATGTAATTAATGTTTGTCAATGAAGACTAAGGCTGCTGTTCACTCTCATTTGATGCTGTTGCTGATCTCTTTGCTTTATTAATTGCATCATATGTTGGTTGGTTTTCAGCTAGTAAATGACAAAGCATCTTAATGAGCTTATCATATATTTCTTTGCATCAATGCAGTTGAGTTAATTGGTGATTCATGTATAACATAATTTGCTGATTTCTCCTTCATATTACAAACTTCTTCATCAAGTAATGTTTTGACTCCATTTTCCCAAAGGACAAAACACTCAATGTTACTTGTCTTCTCACCCTTTATTTAAAGAAGCTCATTAAAACACACAAATAACTAATCTGATCTGTGCTAATAGACAGATTAGTGATTTGATCTAGGGAAACCCCCCTTATAACATAGGAGAGCCGGCCTAAAGTGAAGGGAGGTTCTACTAAGGTGACAGTGGGTAGAACTTCCAAGAGTTGCCCTAGGGTTTGTCCCTAGAAAATTGGACTTATTTTGTGTGCAGATCCAAGAGGTAATAAGACCCATAAAAAGAGTATTAACTTACCCTTGAGATCTTCAATAATACCTCCAGCACCTGGCCTGCCCAGGTCTTTTAGAGTCACCATAGAATTTCAAACAAAAAAATAGCTAAAATAACTGGTGAAACCCTATAACTAATAATTCCTAGTAAGAAGACTCAAAGGCTGCCTTTCAATAGAAGGGGGCACAAAGCTCATTAGTATCCTATCAAGTGGCCTAAAATTGATGTCACATTTTATGTCCAAATACACGGCCAAATGAAAATAGATCATCTGTGGATGAAATAATGAAAGCAGATTGCTCAACCAAAAGCATTAGGAATTTAATATGCAAACTTTTGTTGGCCAATCAATCCAGGTCTGTTCTACTTTATAAAAAACTAATGTCTGATAACGCAAACACTGATTAGTCCATTGGGTCTAGCCCGGGCAGTTGAGAGGAGTGTTATCCTCCCCACCCAAGATCAATTCCCACAAGTGACACGTTGAGCTCTAAATGAGTATATTGTTGTATCAGCCTTGAGCCCTGAAGAATCCAGTTTTGAGTTTACCCTGGGTACCATCCTCGGAATGAGGGGAAGTGCCCGGTGGGTTTCCCCAAGATATGCATTTCGCAGGAAAAAGACAAATACTAATTAAATAAAAATATCCACAAACATTCAATATCAGAAGCAAAAAGGACAATTGGTATATTTTGGAAACGTATAAACTATATAACAGAAATTACTTGCTTATTGGGACATACATAGTCAACAAGAATCTATTGGAAATTGCTTGATGTGATTTTGATCTGGTGAGGTGCAGGGATGGTATGAAATAGTGCTTTTCCATTTGTTTTTCAAGGATACCTCTATCAAATATCTTTCATAGGATATCCTCTCTTACCTTGATTCAAAGGAGATTGGTTTTTGGAAAAGACTACATATCCAATTACAGGGAGAAACGAGAAGAAAAAGGCAGTACCTACATGCTTAAAAATTCAAATTTGATACCAGTATTATGGTAAGAGCTACTCTTCCAATCATAATTAGTTCGTGTCCATAAACCTCAGTGGAATATGTTCAAGCACATGATATGTGTTCAGTATTAGATTAAATAATGCATATTATCAAACGGCAGTAAAAAATTACTCTACAAGGTAAATAACCTTTTTCTCTGAAGACTCCTGAAAATGAACTTGACTGTAATTGTCAGAAACGCTAGTCTTGGAAATATTTATGTTTGCATGCAGTTTACACAATCTTGGTGCTGTCTGCCTGCCGGATGACCATATATGCTTTTGAACTTTCTGGTGGAAATGGTCCAGCCTCCTTCTCACTGCACCAAGGGATACCCCTTCATATGCACTTGCACCAAGGGATACCCCTTCATGTGCACTTAGTGAGCTATTRTTATTGAGTGCAGTCCAGGAAATCATTTGATTAAGTGGAAAATGTATTGCCATGAACATGCAAGATGAACAAGTTGACTGATAGACCCTGCCAGAACAGAAACAAGGGTTCCCACATAAGCATCTTATAAGCTGAGTATTTTTCTTGCTGTGAAAATTGAAGAAAAAATGCAGTTGCTTTATGAAATTTAGGTTACTAACACAGATTTTGGTCTACAGGTAGAGAACATGTCAGTGAGGGAAATACTATTTATAGGATATAGCAAATAATGGAGTTTATCACATTTATAATTTATTATTGCAGCATTTGCTTGATGCGGAAAATGTAAAAGGAAATCTGAGTGTAAATTCACCAAGGACTTAAGCCCCTGCTCCTTGTCAACTAGGCTACAGAATGGCATAAATGCAAACCACAACTTTAGGTTTCAAACTTGCAGTTAGCCTTTTGCTAAACCAAAGTAACAAAACATTCAAGTTGCACCACCCGGTCAGAACAAATACATCTAAAAATGAGAGGAAATAAAATGGAAAAAAGCCTTTTAAACAAAGAGATCAAGGAATTCCCTCTTATCTATTGGAGAACTCCTTCGCAATGCTTCAGCAATCCTACCACAATCACCATTGTTCTACAGGCTTGAGGCTTCTTTCTCTCACAGTTGCCTTCAAACTCTGTTCCATCTTCACACATTCCTAACTATTCACCAACCCTTTCCATCGGCTTTTTGTTTCTCTTAAACTCGACAGGCTTAGGCCAAGATTTTGTGGCATTTAATTTCCCCAAATCTTGTAACTGCCATTTGTTTGACAATAGGGCACTGATCAAGCACCCATGTGGCTGTCCTATCATCGTTGACTCTCTCTGGCTCTTCACCATTTGGTCATCTGTCCAAGCTCAGACTCTGACATTATAGGCTTCCAAAAAGCCATTAATCACCAGAAATCAACACCTAGCCAAATCTTGAAAAATCCAATAAATTTGCCTTTTTGTTTACTAACATGGTGTTGAACCAGCATCATTGTTGACCTGACATGGAAGTCAAGGAGTGTATGTAGTTTAATGATGTGACTTGAGGAGTCGTTGCCCTTTTTCCCTTTGTTTTCTCTTAGCAATGCAGCATGTGGGATGTGAGCTCACGGGGAAGTCAACCAACCCCTCCATGCTTCCATGCTTCCTACATACCACATCGTGCATACCAGTGTTATTAAAAACCGTTCCGGTCCAGCAAAACCGGCTGGTTTGACCAGTTTGGAGGCAAATATGGGCTGACCGGTGGCACAAGCGTTTTTGGCCAGTCTAGCACCGAACTGGACGGTTTCATACAGGAACCGGCCATTTTCACAGAACCGGCCGGTTCTGTACAACATCAGCACGACGCGTCATGGACCCACAAAATTCAATTTTTTTTTTTAAATATCAATTGTTTAAAAGAAGGAGGGCCTATTACCTAACCCTGGGGTAATAAAAGTGACATTCTCCTTTATCTTTCATTTTCATCCTTTATCTTTCATTTTCATTTTCACACGCACATATATATATGTATGTATGTATGTATTTCGATCCTTTTTTCTTTCCTTCCTTTCGCTCTTTTTTCTTTCCTTCCTTTCGCTGTTTTTTCTTTTTCTTATTTTTTCCTTTTTATTCCTTTTTTATCCTTTTCTCTTTTTTTTTTTTCAATTTGTTTATATGTATTACAAAAAAAGAGCAGCAAACGAACATCAAAGATGGCAAAGGACAATGTGATCAAAACTACAGTGAGTGGTAGACCCCAGGGGGCAGCTCAATTGGCAAGTGCCATGATATGAAGTGTTATGTTCAATGAGGTTCCGAGTTCAAATCCCCCCGATTTACCTGTGCCTACGGAAGGGGCATATGTATGGCACCTGGAGGTTATAGTGGTAGCGGTCGGAATCGACCTTGTGTCACGCGAGTACGAGACCGGCCCAGTTGTCGATTCTGCCAGTCATAAGGGAAAAAAAAACTACAATGAGTGGAGATGAAAGCGAGAATAGTGACTTCGATACAACTTGTTATGTCGCCAACTAAGCAATGATAAAAGATAACAAAAAAGAATTAGAAAAGAAACTTTTATTGATAATGTTGGAATGTAAGTAAACAAAGAATAGAAGTCCACAGGTTGTGGTCTAGTGGAAAGTTGGAGTGCTTGTTGTCGAGAAGATTAAGGTTCAAGAAGATCAAGGTTCAAATCCGGACATGCAAGTTCCAACTTCCAGTGAAAAGTAAAAAAGTCAATAAGTATAAAGTGTGTGATGTGATGAGTTGTAAAGCAGCTCTGCTCACAAGTGAAAATCCCAAATGCCTCTATAGAAGAGTACTCTAAGTAGAAACAGAGAACACCTTAGAATCCCCAAAGTAGAGAAATGGAGCACATCCACCATAAAGTTGGGGGAAACCCCTCTAGAATTGAATATATTGTATACATGGTTGAGCTGAAGGATGATTTTTTTAATTTGATTTTTTGAAATAATACTTCTTATATTCACATTAAAATATTAACATCAGCAAAATAAAAAACAAAGGGCATAAGGGTATATAAAATAACACTTTAACCCTGAAGGTTAGCTCAACCAGTTGGTGCCACAGTTTCCAAGACATTGTCGATAATCAAGCACACTATGCAAGTCCATGCTTCGATTCCCACAGAGTGAGGTGCACTAACTCTACACCATCCACTTTACACTAGGAACCATCCTCAAAAGGGTGGTAAGTGCCCGGAACTTTCATGGGGATTTATTTCCAAGGAAATATATATATAGACACACAAACACACACAATGGTACTTATATCTATTGATGTTTTGTAGCTTCGGGGAGTTATTCTCACATTGGCCTTGGTGTCGAGCCTGTGGGAATCATTGTTGGCACTCACATTGCATTTTTATTTTGTGAAAACCCCTTTTATGTAGAGCTGGGGCTTGGAATTGTTATCGTTGGGGCTTGCCACCCACTTGGAGGAATAAACGATTCTAACTTAATGTTGAGTTTAGAAGGGGCTCCTAAACTCACTCTTAGACTCCCCTATAAAATGAGAGGCAATATGAGGAGGCACCACACATCTTATTTTGCCATCATGGTGTTGGCCTGAGTGAGTGAGCACTCTTTCCAAGGAGATTGGAGAGACAATTTCAGCAAGGAAATTCTTCACTTGGGAAAATCTGATCTAGGGTTTTTGGACTTTCTTTCTCAGTTTTCTAGCCAAAGAAGAGAAGCCACATGTGTGAGTCCACACGAGTGAGGAGAGAGGAGGAAGAGATCGCACGTGTGGAGTCGTACAGTCTATATAGTAGGTCGTACCACACGTGCAACCGTACAGTAGCAGGCAACCGCACGTGCAAACCGTATGGCGCATTTATTGTAAATGCAGGTCATATGGCACGTGCAACGTACAACCTGCACGTGTGAGTCGTACAACAGCAGGCTACACGTGCGAACTGCAAGGTGACGTCAGCAGTCGTACAGAGTGACGTCAACAGTCGTACAGGTGACATCAGCTAGGGTTTGCAGCAGATTTATAAGTTGGAAGATTTTCTGGAACTTTTGTTGAAGTTGTAATTTATCTGAGAGGATTGATTTTGTCCTCGAGATTCTCAATCTAAAAATTTTACTGAACAGAAATTTGTGTCTCTTGTGTATGGATGATTTCTCTCTGATCTTTGTGCTTCCGCTATAATTTTCTGTCATAATTTCACCGTAAAATTATTCAGTGATAACAGCCCTAGTTTATTGTTTGAGGTCACTTGGAAGTAATTTTCAGATCTGAAATTGAATTCATCAAATGCTTAAAATTTGACAATATCCTCTTCCTCAACGCTAATAAAGTAGAAATAAAGTTCCAATATGAGTCAAGCTCAAATAGCTTAGAATCTTTGATAGGCAAGAAACCTTTAACCAATAGTTGCATGTGTACCTCATCCCTCCACATATCGTAGAAAGTAGTAAAGAGCTAACCTCATTCCTAGAAATACACTTATGTCAAATTTTCCAAAGGAGCAACAATGCAAAAATGCTCATACAATTCCAAATGTCATTGAAAGAAGATCAAAACAAAGACCTAGAGTCACCAAATAGAACTGCACACTAATGCACTCTCCCCTGAAGAAGACTCAAATGATATGTCTACACATAATCCCAATAGCTCCCAACAAACTGACAATCCCACAACATATACTTCACTGTTTCAAAACGGTTGCAGATAGGGAAAAGACCATTGGAGAGGCCACTTTTCGCCAACTGAACCTTAGATGAAAGGTCATGAGAGATAACCAGCCATGGAAACACACAAATCTTATATGACACCCACACCAACCACACACTGTGCAACCTCCAATTCCATCAACCCTCAGCATTAAAAGACACCGACCATGCATTGAGTACAGAGCCAAGCTCATGGCACTCGTGCAGGATGGAGTATAAGTTAAGCGAAACATACAGAACAAGCGGACACCCAAAACTCCAAACCCAATCATGCTATATTGGTCTCGGCATATCAATGTTCATCTTGAACAGATCCTCTTGAGAAATAAGCCCAACAATATCCTTGATGGTGGGCCAGTCTTATTGGTCCCGGCATACCATTGTTCATCTTAAACACATCCTCTTGCAGGATGAGCCCAACAATCTCTATGATGGTGGGCCAATTTGTGAAGAATATGCCATACTCATGCACCAAGCTGGGATGATTTTGATGGGGTGGAGAATAGGAATATATAGTCATTCTAGTCTAAAGGTTACAACCTATAGAGAAGAATCTCTTTTTGACCTATATAATCTCATTTAACCACTCTTATGACCAATTATGGTCCTTTCCATCATATTTGACTTGACATTTTTTTTCGAAAAACGCTTCTTATACAAAAATATACATATTACATCTACATATATAAAAGAGGGCTTGTCTACCTGATTGTAGCCAACGCTGCAATACAGTCAGAATCAGCCCTAGTATAGTAACTCTTAGCATCTTTTCTCGACAAATATCCCTTACCCCTAACTTTGGAAGAGAAATCATCAAAAGCCAGTTTTGAAAGGACTCTATAGACCCTACAAAACTTTCAAAAAAAATCTTACAGCAAATTTTGCAAAGAGTATACAATATCATAGACCAAATGCAATAAGGTCAGAATGAGCCCTAGAAGAATAATCCTTAGCATCTTATCGCAATAAATATCCCTTACCCCTAACTTAAGGAAAGAACTCATCAAAATCCATTTTTAAAAGACTCTACGGACCCTACAAAAGCTTCAAAAATATACTAGCAACAAATCTTCAAAAGAGCTTTATTCGCTCACACATAAGACTTCTATGGGTGGGCAGGAAGGCATGGAAGTGCTCGCAACACTGCCAAGAAACCTATAAGTGTGAGCCCTTTTTAGCCTATAAAGAGTCCAACCAAGTAAAGAGTGCAGTCAGGCGAACCAAGGAAAGTGTCAAGGCACAATCCTGAGTAAAGCCCTTTTATCACCCATGGGTAAAGCACTACACTCAGCCAAGCATCGTTGCTCTCACTATGTTCCTGCTCTTACTTTGCTATGCCCTTTACCAAGTTAAGTGCTTAACAACAAGTAAATCCAAGGTGAATTGATGCTTCCGTAGCTCCTTGAACTGGCTCCAATCCATACCCCAACAGATATCCAATGCGCTAGGAGCAACTGCCAATTGGGAATCCCAAAAACACTTCCACCCTAGAATCCAGATAGAGCCGGGGAGGTATAAGCCCACTACTATCGTTCTTGTTATCACTGCCAGAGGAGGGAGCCCAGCACCAGGACCTTGCCAAAGGGAGGGCAACACCAGATATTCTATCAGTAACCAAGCTGAAAACAAGAGATCCACATTCACCAAGTAAAGCGGCACGCCAATGAATGGCTCCTTGGAGTAGTGATCCAAGTAGATAAGTGCAAAGTGTGTGATGTGATGAGCTATAAAGAAATTATGTTCACGAGTGCTAAGCCCAAATGCTCCCATAAAAAAATACACATGGTAGAAATGGAGAGCACCTTCCAATCCCCAAAGTAGATAAATGGGGCAAAAACCCTCTAGATTTGAATAATAGATGATTAAGATAAAGGATGATTCTGGTGGAGTGGAGAATGGGTATATATATTCATTTAGTCTAATGTTTATAACCTATAGAGAACAACCTCTATTTGACCTATATTATCTCATTTAACCACCCTTGTGACAAATTGAGTTCCTTTACATCATATTTGACCTTGATTTGTTTTTCGAAAAATACTTATTATATTATACAAAAACATACATATACATATACAAAAAAAGGCTCGTTTACCTGATTATAGCCAAAGCTACAATAAGGTTGGAATGAGCCCCGATAGAGTAATCTTGAGTATCTTAGCCCTAACTTTGTCAAAGAACTCATTAATAGCTGATTTTTAAAGGACTCTACAAACCCTACAAAACCTTTGAAAAGAACATATAATACCGTGTCCCAAATGCAATGCCAAAGACTGTAATAATGGCTCAAAACAAGAGATCCACATTCACCAAGTAAAACAACATGCCAAAGAATGGCTGGAGCCAAGGTAGTGAGCTGAAGTTATCACAAACAATCTTCCAGCAACTCTTGGCAAATGGGTGCTCCCAACGAATGTGTTTAAATGTCTCCAGTCTCGTACATTGTGGGCATTTGTCATCCATTATACCAGTCTTGGCCAATCTACACTTTGTAGGCAAGCCTTGATACAACACCAGCCATACGAAAACAAGTTTATAAGATATCATGTATGACCACACACTATTGAACATGGTGATCCACCAAAACTCACTATCCAAGCTTCCCCATCTTCTATTCAAAATCAGGGCTATGGGGGTACTAAAATAATATATTAAATCCTAATTCGACCCACCTAGTCGGCATAGGATCCTATAGAGACTCGATATTATGATATTATGCCTTTCAACTTTCAAGTATAACAAATCACAATTCATGCTTGTATCATTGCAAGACATGACAAACCAGCCACATCAGCATAATCGGATAAGATCTCAATGATGTTAATGCAACAGCACATCTTGTAATGGCTTTCTCATATTTCATTCAGAATTAACAATGATATGCAGGCAATATGTCGAAGAGTAGGTTCTCAAATACAGTGACTCGTTGCCAAATTCAGATTATTTGTCAAGAATGATCATGCAAGTTAAGAATGGTGGAAACCTCTAAACTGATTGAGGTAAAACATCCTTGCAAGGGATTAAAGAATCTGAATAGGTGCATTTAAATATCCTTTTTGGCAGAGTACCATTTGGTCCTTGTTCAGGATGGTTGAATGGAAAAGATTCTAGCATAAACAGGTTCCTTGTGTAACCAATGGGTCCTAAGCATCTGTATTAGCAATCATGCACATAAGCCCGCGGTAATCCTTATGGCAACAATGGAAGGAATGTCCCTACCAAGTGCCATGAATCATGGACTTAACATACATTTAGATTCCATGAGCTAGTATGGACTCCTCCCGTGGAAGTAATATGTCCTGTTATCTTGGTGTCCGGACAAAAAATTCAGGTATTTGCTCTCTGTGGAAAATTTGTGTCTCGCATTATAGGTGAATTCTATGTAAGCCATGAATTGGGCATTAGTTGCTTTTGTACACATGTTTAAAAAGGCATGAGCTAAAACTGATCGGTGTTTCTTCAGTCCATATTATGATTTTATGAATAACCCCTGAAGATTCATCACACTTCACTCGGGGCAAAAAGCGAGAAGATGTTTACTTCTAAATTGGATGGTGGTACCCGCTGTGATTTTGATTTATCATTTACCTTCAAAAATTTCACTAATACAACAAATGCAAAAACAATATATTCAAAAACTTGCAAGCAGGACACTGGTAGGGTCGATCTATGCAGTAGAAGAGGGGCAGGTTCCAAACCCATCTTATCCATGAATGTGTTTACCGCATTTGCAACGGCCAATTGTCTCAGATTGGGACCCTGTAATTTCGACAGTGAAATAGGTAATGGGGCACAATATATTTCTCAGGTCAATAAAAGGAGGTCACTCAGCCAATGGGGTACAATATCCCTCTCAGGTCAATAAAAGGAGGTCACTCAGCCAATGGGGCATTGGTTTGCTGGTGAGCTCAATGGAGTATTATGCTGTCCACCAGGGTTCCAATCTTGCTGCAGTATGCCCTACCTGAATGGCATGAATTGCGAAGGGACGAGGCTGGGTACAAGTCCCAGGCTATTTTCACAGAATAGTTACGCGGCAAACCCAGCGCCTGAGTCGAAGGAAGTTTGGTCCATGCAGTACAGCCTCCCGGAGCATGTTTTCGAAGCGCTTAAAATGGAAAGAAATGGATGTCGTCAGTCCAAACAATTTCATGAACTATACCAGCTGAAAGTCTGATGATGGAGCCTAGCTGGAAATCTCTTAGAGCAATATATAAAATCATAAAACCCTAAAACTTGAATTTCAGCATTTTGATTAATGTGAGCACAAAATGACACTTCACTGGAATGGCCATAGAAGATAACAGGCAATGAATGAATTCTTCTGAATTTAGTGCATCTCCCAACTAGCATCTGAATTTAGTGCATCTCCTAACTAGCAGAACTTCATAATATATTATACAAACAAAGTAAAAAGATTTATCCCTTGCATTCTGATATGATAAGGCCATTCTATCTCATTTTAATAGAAGAGGATAGGCATTGCTATTCTCTGATTGTAAATTCATATTAAATAGCAACAACAAAAGAAAATTATGAAGGCCATTCTATCTCATTTTAATAGAAGAGGATAGGCATTGCTATTCTCTGATTGTAAATTCATATTAAATAGCAACAACAAAAGAAAATTATGAAACCCAACTCACCGGAAAACTACGAATCTGGACGAATAGATCCAGCAGAAAAACACAGTGAAGTGAAACACTGAAAATATAGTATGCAGATCTCAACCTAGTACTTGCACAGCGCTGCGATATGGAAGTGATGAAATTAATAAGATGAGAGTCGAGTCATCAGAGTATCATGAACGAATCAGCAAGTAAGATACGTGGAAGACTGAGGAAGTGTGGCCGGACAAAAATGATCGAGAAGAAGTACAATCAAAATCCAGAAGCATTATATGAATGTGAGGACCCTCGTTCTGTTCTCTCCCGGTCATTGTAAATTCATAATTACAATAATATTAATAATATATAAACGTGGGTGTTAGGATGTGTCATCAAGTTATCTTTCTTGCACAAATAAAATAAATTGTTTGCAAAGAAAAAATGACATAAATTAAATTCTTTCGAAAGAAAGAACGAAAAACAGCTGCAAAGTTGACATTTGGTTGGATTCTTCGAATTGCGGGCGGGTATTTGACATGGTTTTCACT
Source organism: Picea glauca (assembly GCA_000966675.3). NCBI lineage: Eukaryota > Viridiplantae > Streptophyta > Pinopsida > Pinales > Pinaceae > Picea > Picea glauca. The sequence continues at coordinate 73,578 of JZKD02S1695308.1, read as the reverse complement.
ACTAAGATTTTGTGATAAACTGGTATAATTTGACATGGTTTTCACTACTAAGATTTTCTGATAAACTGGTGTATCACGTCGTCCGAGGCAGACTATAATATGAGTAAAAAAATTTCATAGTAAGTAGGAACAGAATCGAATTGATATATGTTTAAGGAAAAGTAAGTATGAAGAGGTTTTTTTTTCCTTTAAATGGTTGTTAAGAACTTTTTGAATATCAGGAAATATAAATATATGATGTTGTAATTTTGTATATTATAATTTTTTTGGAAAAAAAAAATTTAATTAGATGTAATTTTGTATATTATAATTTTTGAAAAAAAAATTAATTAAATGTAAAATTTACTTATATTAATTTAATTGTGAAATTTAATTATTGATATTATTTAAATTAATATAATATTGGAATTTAATTTAATTATTGATATTATTTAAATTTAATTATATATTAATGTAATAGTAAAATTTAATTATTGATATGTCTAAAGGGATTGGATTTAATGGTGGAAAGCAAAGAGTTTTTTACATTTGGGCAAGGTTCAATTTTCATGAGGGCTACGGTTTCTTAGCCACAAGTTAGTCCCACATGTCACTAACAAACAAACAAAAATTAATTATTAATATTATTTATTTTGAGTGTTTGAAGTGTTTTTTTTTTTTTTTTTAATAAGGATATAAATAATCTATTTCAATTAATTTTAAAATGTTTTGAAATAGATTGATTGGCATAAATATAATTGGAAAATAATGTATTTTATAATTAGTTGTTTCTTGAAAAATTATATACATTTTATAAATAAAATAGATTTTTTAGAAATTATATTAATTTTATAAATGAAATATGTAATGTAAAAATATTTAAATATATTATATATCATAATAAATATATTAATATAAATCAATTTTAACATATTAAAAATTTTAAATATAAATTCAATATACTAAAGTCATTTTATTTTTTTTCATATACTAAATTCATTTTATTTTTTTTCATATGTTTCCATGTTTAATAAATTCAATACTCTTATAAATCTATCTTGATTCCTTGCTTTTTACACATTAAGAAGCTTGAGTATAAATTTCCATTTTATTTGTCTTTTGTGTTTAATAAATTCACAATTGGAATGAAAGCGACGCTAATTTATACGTACCCGTGTATAACATATGTTTAACCATGAAAACATTTACGAAAAATAAGATATTAAGTAACTTGTACAAGAATGGTATGTATGTTTAACAATGAGACCTTTTACCAGAAATGGGATATCAGTGACTTGCACAAATGGCAAAGTGAAAAGTACAAATATGAGATTCCATCCTCACCGAAATTAAAATATTTATTGTTTATTGTTTAATTTACATCGGAATCCTGGGCAACTGGCTACCTATGATTTGCACCCATCACATCCATGCATACTACCTACTTTACGTGGGTCTTTTCTTAAAAACTTATATTCCGCTCCATCTCTTTAATTATTATTTAGGATTTTATCTTCCCACCATGGAGATATTGTCTTTTTTTTTATCCGCATATTCCTTCCTTGCGTTGTATATTTGATACGAGAATATTACATATATTCCTTGTGTATGTTCATGTTTTAAACATCCACGTCGCCTAAGTAGTAAATCATTATTATTGATAAAATCAAATTGTGAAATCGCTATGTAATCACTTAAATTTAAATTAAATCAAGAAAACTTGTATTCCAAAGAATGGTCAAATAAAAAGTTTAAATTTTAATTCTATTTAGTTTTAATACTAAAAGAGTTTGTGGATTCCACTTTAAATTGCTAATACCAATAACCCTCAAGCCAACCTTAACTAGGTAACTTATGACTTATTAAGGATCAAGACATCTCTCGTGTGGGTTTTATATGTCTCATTGGGGGCTCGAATTCAATTGGGGAGACTATGAAACTTACTTCCCAAGACATCCAATTTAATATTTCAAAAACTAAATGGTCATAATACTTATTAATTTTATTATTAAAAAAAAAATTGTCTCACAAATAAAGGATCGTATACATCGTCCAAAGGGTTGGATCCAATGGTGGAAAGTGAGGAATTTTTCACCATTGGGCAAGGTTCAATTCTCATGAGGGCCTAGCCTGGAGCCATGGAGCCACCTTGAAGTAGTGGTTGAACATGTGGTTGCACCAATAGATATTATATTAAATGGTATTGTGACACATGCACCCATAAGTAGGGATGATTTTAGGGGCTAAATTTCGCTCATGGGCTAATTTTCCATGGTTTTTCCAAAAATGAGATTCTCTACTTTAAAAATGATTCGCCCAAATTCTATAAGATAAAATTATTTTACCTTAAAAATCGCCAAAAATTTATAAAAACTATATAAAATACTTAGAAATTTGAATATTTTTACAAAAATATCGCCAAACAATTATAGTTGACATATGAAGGATTAGTAAGATTCACGAAGGTTTCTACATTTTAAATTAAATTTCCATCCTTAAAATCAACCCTGCCCATAAGTGGATCAAAGCCCACCCCCATGTCCTTCAAAACTTTAAGTCAAATCTTATTAGCATAATTTGTTTCGAAGGGTTTCGTTTGTAGGGTGACCCAAGTTCTAAACCCATTGCAATCCTTGAGTGATTTTGACAGCTTTTATGCCCCTGGGTCACGGTTTATTTTAACCAAAGGCTAGTCTCGCAAGTCACGGACACGCTAGCAAACAAAAAAAATGGATCATATACATCAATATATTTTGTAACTAGACCGTGATCTTAAAATTAAATTGTTATTATTATTGTTTTAAATTTATGTGGTGAGGAGTTTGAGATAATTCTTCTGGATTGTCCATAGTTAGAGCCATTGTAGTTGACGTTTTGAATCCTGAATTGGATTCATCATCAGGATCAATTGTCAAAGATAAAAGCTGCAAATCATTATAATAAATACATATGATGTGGAACATCATGGAGCCAAACTTGTCGACTAGGGTAAAATCCTAAGAAAAACTTATCGGCTAAGAAGAAACCTTAAGAAGGAAACCCTAAAAACTTAAAGGTAAGTTATAATGAACCAATTTATTATTATATTCATTAGTACTTAATATATTCAATAATATAATATGAACTATAATATAGTATAAGATCGAACCTAAAAATCCTATTTAATTTAGTTTAATGCATTAAAAACTATATAAGTGAGGTAGGTAAATGTATTAAATATAATGTAGGTTAATGCATTAATAACTATATAAAGTGAGGTAGGTAAATGTATTAAATCAAATACAATTCCCCCGAATGGAGTGACAACACAATAGCCAAAGCAGAGGCCCAAGTGTCGGTGGATGCCGCCACATTTGGGCTCCTCCATGCAATTTAATCAATGCACAAGGAAGTAAGGTGTCGCTTCTTCTTTCAATGGTCACTCCATGACAGTTCTACGTCTCGAAGTTTTATGGTGGCGCATAAGGGGAAGGTTTCATTATCACTCCAAGGCATCAGGTTTCTTCAAGTAGTTATTGCTCACGAATGTTGAAGGCAAATGGTTATTTGGAGCTCAATACCTCCTGGTACCCAGCATTCAACTTAGGGATTATAATTATGAAGCAAAGATGGAATTCTTTGATGGTCTGGTTTTTAAATTGGTGGATTTGAGAGTCCCTCGACTACTCAAATTTTATGGCATTCTAGTGTCCGTAGCAGGGTCATTCTCTATGTGGTTCGTTGTCGTCTGGTCTGGATGCTACTAGAGGTAATACTGCTTCGGTCTTTTCTTGGTTAGCATTCATGTTTACAAAGTAGAATTGGGGGTTTGCAATTCATCGTTTCCTGGTTCGTATGCATGGTCGTTAGGTGGTCTCTTATGAATTTCCTTCAACGACTATAGGTGTCCATCACCACCGTGTAGGCATCTTGTCAACTTAACCTCTAGGCGGTTGGTCTTAGTCTTGGTTTACAGAGAACATAGCAAGATGAAGACAAAGGGGATCAATAATGGCAATGTGATATAATAAGAGGGGCAATGTAGTAGGACAAGGTGACTTGCAAAAACATCCCACCACAAGAATTATAGCCAAAGAATTATTAGGGTTCAGGTCGAGGCTATGCAGATGCTATGGGAAAAATCCCCCTATACTAGGTCTAGGTACAGGTAGAGTGTTGACTTCCCTTAAAATATTGTTCTAGCCTTAAGCTACCCCAAAACTATCTAAATTGAATGACAAGAGAGAGGAAAGAAGGTCAGTGGGTGCACCTTTAGTCCTTGCGGCTGGTGTAGACCTATTTCACCTTTGCATCTTCCTAGATTGTGGATCTCCTCCCAAAGATGACCTGCAAAAACTTAGGAAAACAATGCTACAACACATACAATCTCTACTTATCACTTTCAATGTTCAGATATAGACATAAATGCATAAATTAATAACAACACATAGACATAATGTTTGGGGACAAGAATGAACTCTTTTATTCAATATAAAGATCAAAAGGATTACAACCTTCGTCGGCAATCGCTCCATGAATTAGGTCTAGGCTCCTCTATCATGGCTCCAAGTGCATCAATCCCACACTAGCTTCTCACAACCAACTTATTAGTTGGGAAATGAGAAAGGGTTGTATAAGGAGAAAGGGTTGGAGGGGAAGGTTGAGGCCAAAACTCATAATATGATGCAAAAATTGGTCTAAGAAGGGGAAGGGATTTTGGTAGAGTTTTCTTATTATCTTGCTTGTCTTGTCAAATGACATCCCAAGACCTCTTTTTATATGAGAAAAAGATGGTTATTCGGTTTGGGGACATGCTACACGGGGTAAAATGGTTGGGAAACCCTCTATAGCTCGTAAACTCCATTGAATTCCTTGCAATTTTATATTTTTTGGAACTTTTGGAGGTAAACGCGAGCTAACTAGCATGCAACTCATGTATGTATGCGGGCTAACTAGCATGCAGCACGCATGTGTACACGGGCTATTAGTTCAGCAGGGCACGTACACTTTCCAAAAAATGGTTTTTTAAGAAGAAGCCTCATCAATATTTTGGCAAAGTGTGTAAGTGGAAAGGCCAATGTCTTGTATGCATAGGCAAGGCATTTTTGGACTATAACAACAGGCAACTTGAAATTACCACAACTGKTTTCTGAAGGACATCAAGAAAAAAATAGAAAGAACGGAGAAGAAGGTTAGGCAAAACAAAAGGGAGACACCCAATTATGARCTGGAAGAAGAATATTTAGCTTGGGTTCCAAATATAGGCTTCTCAAGGTCCAAAGACACAAAAGTTTTCAGAATGAGAAAATTATATTGGAYTGATAAATCACTCATAGCACATGTTATAGAGGAGAAAGGGGAGCAACATCAGGCCATCATCAAAGATTTGAACTTGCTACACAAGAAGTTTGATGCAATTTGCAAGATTGTATTTAAGCTAGAGATAGCGGTACCAAGCAGGGCAATGGACTAGCAAGCTCCAGTCACAACTGAGGACCAAATTTTCACTCTAGAGGGCACTTCATCCAACCCTATCAGGTTGGACGAAAAGCATGAAGACCTTATCGAGATCCATAAATGCTAGCTCCCTTTCAATTCTCTAATATATGATGATTTATACTATTGTTTTGTTTTCTAATATACATAGTTAGATACTCCATACTTAGGCAGAGTAGTATGTATATTTTGTCTAGTGATGGTACAAGCATAGAAAACACTCAAACTCTTTCAACTAATCCAAATCTCTATGGGTTTTCGCACTAGTATTTTTTGGATTGAACTATACCTGGTTTCCCTAATGACGCGTTACTTGTTTGTACTCTTACATATATATATTTATATATATATGCGCTTTCCTCCCAACTTTTATGTAAAAAGTAAAGGGCTCGTTGTTGTACGTTGGGTTATTTCACAAAATATTAGTGGGCATTGATATATTATTTTCTTCTCATGAATTTGAGCCTTTTAACCATACATTTAAGATGGGAAAGAGAAACTATGCATAAATTAAATTAAATAGAATATCAAAGATAAAAATTTACTAATTGCCTTATAAACCTAAATATTTTATGAGAGGGAACTTAAAACTTTCCCTCAGAGGGTGCAAAAACTTAGTAAGAGAGTAAGAAAGAATCATAACTGATCAAATGATCCAAAATGGATCTACATAATTGTTACAATGTTTTATTGGTGCTCTTAAAAAGTGAAAACACCATTTGGGAGATAAGGTAGACTTTTGGTTAGACCTTGAAAATCACACTAACATATCATAATAAAAAATTATTTAGTTTAAGGCCTAAAAATGGAATTTTTGGGTCTCTAATCGTAAGAATAATTTCTTAGAAGTTCTTGTTGTGTTTTATAGCTTGATAGCTTTTCAATGGTGGGTTGTTTGCCTCAAAAAGGTATGCATGTGAAAGTTATGTCTTTGGAAAGGTAACAATATGTTGTAGTTTGAGAGAAAGTATGAGATAGTTATCGGTAGATCCTTACATAGAGTGATCTGAAAATTAACTTGATCTAAAATTCAAGATCTTTTAACCATTATTTGCATGTGAATTTTTTAATTGTTAACTACCTTTGTAATGCAAAATTAAAGACATCCATCAAGCACATGAGCACATAAACATGTAAGCAAACCATCTATGAACAAGAATTGGTAACGGAGTTCACCAGACCCCCTGGCTACGTCTCTGGGCCACTTTCCAAATGGGAAGGCTGATAGATTAAGTATTCAAATGCTTACAAAGTGAATTCTGAATTATGTCTGTCATATACAGTAATAGACTTCAACAACAGCTGCAAGATGAAATTCTGAGACTTTTAAGTATGAACATGGATACCTTTCTGTGTATCTGAAAGATTCTGTGAGCACTTTTTTATCTGGGTGCCTGAATGCAAAAACTTAAGCTGGATCTGGAATCCTTGTGAAAAACCGAGACTTTTGAGTATAAACTTGATATATTTCAAAACTGGACTCGGAATGCCCTTCTTGGCACAATTCCCAAATCTGCCTATGATCTGTACAGTCTGTATGGCCTCGGGATGCGTGCATATCTATAACCACCTCGATCTACGTGTAAAACCACCTCGATTTGTGTGCAAATCCACCTCGGGCTATGTGCAAAACCACCTCGGTCCACATGCAAAACCACCTCGGGTTGTGTGTAAGTCTTTGCCTGCATCAAAACTCCCCCTCGGGATCCGTGCCCATGGCTCATTTAAATAATAAAAAAAACAAACCAAAAGGGGCATGGGCCATAGGCCACGCGCCCACCCAAATCCCATCAAATTCGACACTTTTTAAGGTTATCGCGCTACTTCTTGCCACGTCTCATGGCAGTGGCGTGTTGGCAGTTGTGGTGGTTAGGGGGGCGGAAGTCCCGGGGTCAAACCCGCGGGCTTCTCCTCCCACTGCATATGATTTTTGGCTTTGGTTTAATATATGGTATAAACAATATGGTATGGCGCATTTATTACATTTGGCTGGTTTAATATATGGTATATATATGATATGGAATATGGTTGAACTTTGGCGTATTTATATGGTTGGATTTTGGGTTTTATTATATGGTTGAATAACATTTAAATACCAAGGGGGCCTCGGTGTTGGCAAGGTTGAGAGATAAGCCCTTGACCACCCCCTTTTTCCCCAATCATGGGGTCATGGTGGCCTTATCCTAAGGTCTTGGGTTCAATTCCCATAGTCCCAAATTACATTTTGTTTAACCATTTCTAACCATTTTTCACCATCTTTGACGAAACTTCAACTGCTGATATCTTTGTCATCTGGAGGCCATTTTTCCCAAAACGAATGTCACCGGAAAG
>JZKD02S1695308.1:55183-65783 GCA_000966675.3 Picea glauca | reverse complement strand
CAAAGAGAGAAGTGGAGCATGAGATACAATTACTTACATATTCTCCTTACCAAGCATGTGGTTATCCAAGCAATCCATATTAGAGTCCAATTAATCGAAGAAGCAATTACATGAATAGTTGGAACAAGAAAACATAAGACAAGATAACTCACCATGTGGCTCCTCTGTTCTTTTAGTACCAAAGAAGGATGTGACTTGTAGAATAAACATTGGCTACAGAGCTATGAACACTACCATCTCTTAAGAATTAGTACCCCTTTCCTAGGTTTGATGACTTGTTAGGTCAACTACAACATGCAAGGTTGTTACACACCTAAGTGTTGCATTACCAAATGTCACAAATGTTGTACTACTAAATATCGCACTTAAGTGTCGCAAGTGTTGCACTTTATCAAGTGTCGCAAATTCGTCACCATGAGAAAGTGTATATCATAATCCCTAGACATGTTTAAGAAGGAACCTATCAGTTGGAGGTCGAAATACTACCTTTTTCTTTGATATTTTGGCCTTGTTTGAGCTTCATCACCCCCCTGCCCATATACAAGGAGAGATAAACCTAGATCATCACTCCTTGCTCAGTTATAGGGGAGCGAGAGTCTCGCCCTGTGCTCAGTTATGGGGGGGGGCGATGAAGTAGTTGCAACCATCATGATTGTATTTGTGAGATTGTTTATGGGATATTTGACTTGGTTATGGGTTGGTTTGAGCTACCTTCTATTCAAGGCAAGGTCAATATTGTTTGTTCAGCTAGGTCCTCATTTGACCACATCGCCTCCTCAAAACTATCATATGGTTGTGATGCCTCAATGCCTATATAATAGAGGCTATGCTTGAGTGAAAGGAGGGAGAACTTAGAGCATCATACCCAAGATTTTGTGACATTCAAGGGCCTATAAAGGAGAGCTTGGAGGAGTTGTTGAAAGATCAAGATTGAGACTGTAAGTGCTTCACTATTGATCGCTTTCCATTAATATATAACTTGGCCCATTCCCTTCATTCCTATGTGTTCACTATATGCATGTCTATTGTTGTCTAATTCATCATAGATATATCTGTTCTACTTGACAATAAGAAGGTATTGCTGTGTTCTTTACAAAACTTCTCTTGGAGCTTAGAAATCAAGATCAAGGGCTGGAGTAGCGAGGGAAATCGACGTAAAATATGTGAGTCATCTATCCATATCTTCTCATTCTGATTGTTGACATAGAGAGTAGATCTAGGGGGGAAGCAGTAACCATTTATTTCTCTCTGCCTTGGATCAAAGGGGTCTTAATCCAAGGGGGGTTTCACCTGTTCGTAGGGGAAACTTTTCCACAACTGAAATTGGCGACTCCACTGAGGTAGTGTCTTCTAGCCTTTTGGAGTTTTGATTGTTACTTGATCTTGTCGAGTTGAATGTTTTTTCTTTGATTTCTCCCCTTTCTGCATCATCATTGGGAAGTTCATCGAGTCAAACACCTGACCTTTTCTCAAATCTGGGCAAACTTTGTGGTTTTTCACAACTTTCAAGACTTTATCCCTCCCCTATAAGGGCATATAGGGCGATAATACCTTGATTATCGCTCCCTAGAAGTGTATTAGGGAGCGATAAAACCTTGATTATCTCTCCCCCTTAGTGTATTGGAGAGCAATGAAACCTTGATTATCGCGCTGTCTGCATTATTACAAGAGTGATAATCCTTGATTTGGGTGAATTTGGAGCTCATTTTCCCTCCTTTATGTCAGTGCTTTGTCTCAGACCTTTACATAAGAATCCACTATGCATGACTGTGGCTTTGATTGATTGAAGTTCAATGATTATTATATTTTTCTTGCCTCTTTTGAGTTTGCAATTCCTTCAAATTGTGAAATGTACACTACCCTAGGTTAACTTGATGCTTTGGCGAAGTCTATGTCATCAGTAGTTTGATCCTTATCAGTTGTAGGTATTCGAACTTTTGTTACATTGATTCCAAGAAATTCTAAGAGTTTTAATTGTTTGCTTTTGGAGTCCTTTTCATTGATTTAGGATTGCATATGTTGCATTAAGTCTTGTTCTTGAGTTTCTCGTTCTTCTACTATTGGGAAAACTTATGATCCCTCGAGTGTAATCTTGAGCTCTTTTTGACTTGTTGCAAATTTACATTGATATTTTATCTTTTCTTCTTGAATTTTGAGGTTTCATAAAATGGTTTTACTTTACTTTGCATTTTGGATTCTTGTTTGAACAAGTGTTGAAAGCATCCTTGTTTTTGGATTCTTTTAGCCTAGTTGAGTGCTTGTTTTCTTCATATTCTTTAGCTTTGGAATCATTTGAGAGTGTCATTTGAGTTCTTTCATTTTGATTGAAAGAGAAAGAAAAAGAAGAATCTCCTTTGAGTTTTCATGTAATTTGAAAAGAACAAAACAAAAGTTTTGCATCCTACTTTCATAGGTGAAGTGTTTTGGTACATGTTTTAAAGAGAAAGTTGCATGGTATTGGGCATTTATTTGGGTTGAGAAGAACAAGTACTCCTCTATTTTCCTTGGGTACAATTCATCGAAACAAAGTATTTGTATTTCATTCTTTCTGCATGGTTTTCGAGTTGAGTCATAACACCATCAGTTTCACTTCTGCTTACCCTATTGAGTAACAAACAACCATTGAAAGGAACAAGGCACATAATCTAAAATCAATTAGATTTTTTTCTTTGATAGCAAACCATCAAGTATAGGATTTTAGGGCCTTGATAGTAGGGTGGAGAGTTAACTCTTCAAGGCCACATGAACAAAACTATAGAATACTAGAGAGTGTAAAATCCAGTAGTAACAATTACGTGAAGCTCCTCTCACATAGGAGTCAAACATGAGTTCAAGTGACGTGATCGATTGAGATTTACCCTCTTTCGTTCGCTTAGTGCAACTATTGCAAATTTATGGTTTTGAAGAGTGGCAAGTACTCGGGGTGATGCCACTTCTTCTTAGTTTTTGGTTCACAAATTTATGTCCAGTATTCCCAGGTCGATTTGCTAGTCTTGATTGTCGACTATATCCCCCCGACCATTCATTGTGAATTAGTAAACATAGTAACCTCTCCTAGGATTCTACACAGGTGAATGCAAAGGGAATTCCTTTTGCAAAGGAGGTTCCTTGTGGTACCTGTGACAGACGTTCAATATCCACTTCAACGAACCGAGAGGGTATTTTCCTGTGGGCTCTTACTTGCACCTTGGGGGATTGTTGCGTGAATTTTATAATAATTTATGCTCATTTCTTTGTTGACGGCCTCATCTCCCGTCTCCAGAAGATCCTTAAATTACGTTCTCCTTGTCATAAGGGAGTTGTTATCTTTCTCTCCTCTTGTAGGGACTTTGGTAGTGTGTGATCTTTGACGTTTAGTAGACCCTAGGTTGAATCAATGTCCATGGCATCAATTGTTAAGGCCACCTAACCAAGGACCTCATTTCACAAGGGACCTTATGTTTTTCCTTATTTTGGAAACATTGTTCCTCCCTACATCGCTACATTGACTCTTCCCAGTTTCAATGTGGGGTTACCGGTGGTTGTTTTCCACTCCTTTGGTCTCGAATGCCCCTGCTACTCCCCAAGCAAGCTCTCCACTGTAATAACATCAACCTCCTATTGACCCTTTTACTTCTTCACCCATCATTTCTTCTTCCCTTTCTACTTCCTCGCCTGATGAAAGCCTTGAAGCTAGTAATTACGAGGCTAAGAAGAAGGAGAAAAGGAAGAACAAGAAAAAGCAAAATAAGAAAGGGGCAATCATCTGGCCACTGTGGTGAGTGTTAATAATACTACAAAGCCAACCGACATAGATCGAAAACCCAAATTCCCTTGCAGGATTTGTAAGGGTGACCACCCTCTTAACCATTTCCCTGGTATTCCCAAGGTCTTAAAAGTGTGGTCCTTGGGTTCTCAATAACTCGTGTCGCTAGCCATTGCAAGTCATGTTGGTGACAACCCATTAACCAATGGTCATCAGGTTGGGGGAAAAAAGGGTAAAGTAAGGATTCCTTGTTGGTTATGCAAGGAAATGCACCTCACTTACCTTTTCCTTCGTATTGATGAATATTTGCCATTGTTGGAAGACATCATTGTTTCCCAGCAACAACCTCCAACTGCTTCCATGAGTCCTCTCCCAACCAACCATTGGTTGATGAAGTGGTCGATCCGATTTAATCCTCGGTCGCTACCACTCTTCCCTTTGAGAGTGAAGTGGATACCACTCAAGTTTTTCTTTTCACTTCAGATTTCTTCAGACAAGGGGGCATTTTACCCATTTCAATGAAACTCCCTACAAGTACCGAGGTCATTTCCTTTGATTGGAATAGGCTGGTGGGGACTCACCTTCCTTCATGCATGCCTTTCCAAATCACTATGCAGGTTCGCAATACGACCATACATCGCACCATTGTTGACGAAGGCGCTTTTGTTAGCATTCTATCCTTAACCACTTGGAAAGCTACGAGTTCACCTTGTCTTGTGTCGGTTACCCATCATCTATTGGCTTTTAATAGAAGATCCAGTGAAACTTTACGGATCCTTCCTTAGTTTCCCATCACCTTAGGAGGGAAAACTGTTTGTATCGATGTTATGGTAGTCCAAGGTCCATTGTACTTTAATTTACTCCTTTGATGGGACTATGTCTATGCTATGAAATTTGTCGTGTCCACACTCTTTCGAGTGATGCATTTCCCTCATAATGGAAACATTGTGACCATTAACCAACTTTTATTCATTAGTCCCGATCTGACCACCAACCATTTGACTTCCTTGAATGTTCTTTATGTGAAAGTGATATCCCTCCCGCCATAGGTTAATTATGTGGTATCATATCCCATGATTTCAACTACTAATGAGAAGGAGCCTCTCACGGTATGCTTGACCTATTTTGACTCGTATCCTGTAGTTGACATGGTGAACTCTTCAATGGGGGATTTGAAGCCTTATCTTTCCCCCCATTTCCCCAATTGAGTCTCTTGACATACATTCTTTCCAAAGCATCGTTGTTCCATCTGATGAAGAGCTCTTGCAAGCCATGCTCAAGGTCTATGAGCATAGTTCGCTTTATGTGTCAAGCTCATTAAGAAATGAAACATATAACCATGAGCATAATTCATTTTTTGTGTCAAGCTCGTTAAAAAATGAAACAGATAACCATGAGCATAGTTTGCTTTCCATGTCAAGATCATTAAAAAATGAAACATATAACCATGAGCATAGTTCACTTTCTATGTCAAGCTCGTTAAAAAATGAAACAACTAACTATGAGCATAGTTTGATTTCTGTGTCAAGCTCGTTAAAAAATGAAACAAATAACGATGAGCATAGTTCACTTTCTATGTCAAGCTCTTTAAAAAATGAAACAGATAACCATGAGCATAATTCGCTTTCTGTGTCAAGCTCGTTAAAAAATGAAACAAATAACCATGAGAATAGTTCATTATTTGTGTCAAGCTCGTTAAAAAATGAACCAGACCCTACTCCAATTGATTCGAGTCTTCCAATAGATCTAGTATTTGAACCTTCATTTCCTTCGCTTGTGTCAATTGATCCTCTTTCTTCCTCCCTCTCTCGTGAACCTATTTCTATTAGTATCCATGAGCATAGTTCATTATTTGTGTCAAGCTCGTTAAAAAATGAACCAGACCCTACTCCAATTGATTCGAGTATTCCAATAGATCTAGTATTTGAACCTTCATTTCATCCGCTTGTGTCAGTTGATCCTCTTTCTTTCTCCCTCTCTAGTGAACCTATTTCTATTAGTATCCATGAGTCTAATCAAGTGTAGAAGAAGATTTGACAGACGAAGCGAAGCTTGGGAGGCATGTCTCCATCCTCTAGACATCATGTTGGAGTTAAGCCACTAGCTTTTGTCGATCATGCTAGGAGAAAAGTATCGACCTCTAGACATCATGTTGGGAACAAACCCACCAATGGGTATCACTCAAAGTACCAACCTCTGGACATCACGTTGGGAAGAAAATCGTAAATGGGTATCATTCCAAGCATAGTTCATTTTTGGTTTCAAGCTCGTTAAAAAATGAAGCCAACCCCGAGCACAGTTTCATTCTTGGTTTCAAGCTCATTTAAAAATGAAACCAACCCCAAGCACAGTTTCATTCTCGGTTTCAAGCTAGATTAAAAGTGAAACCAACTTCAAGCACAATTTCATTCTCAGTTTCAAGCTCGTTTAAAAATGAAATAGACCCCAAGCACAGTTTCATTCTCAGTTTCAAGCTCGTTTAAAAATGAAACCAACCCCAAGCATAGTTTCATTCCTTATTTCAAGCTCATTGAAAAATTAAGCAGACACTTCAAGCATAGTTCATTCTTCGTTTCAAGCTCGTTAAAAAATGATGCAGACATCTTGTTGTCTGCTTAATGGTTGCACTTGCTATTGCTTCATTGTTATTTGTCATCTTGTTTGCTTGATTCTATTTGTTCACATCACGTTGCTCCCATTTTGTAGTTACCCTCTAGAGAGACACACTATTGTAAGTGGTCCTCGCTCTCCATGCCTACATGCTACTCCCTATCACAATGATTGCTTAGGAGTCGTTCCGCCCATTAGAACTTAGTTGCATGCCACTCATTCTCTCTAGATGAGCTTAGTCTTTGTTCTTTCTCTTGCTCATAAATACATGAGAATAAGTTGTCGAGTATACTTTTATCATTTTTTTGGGCTCGTAAAAACTATTCGAAAAATGAACTCTTTGGAGTCTCCTTTAGGCTCTTTTCAGACTCTCTAAACATGAAAAGATTGTCGAGCGAGCTTGTTTCCTTTGACACTCGTTAAAAGGATTTGAAAGGGTGTATATTCGATGTAAGTTCAATCCATTTTCAGACTGGATGGACTAATTACGAAAAAGGAATACTCTAGTCAAACTTGGCTAGAAGAGTTCTCCCTTGTATTGTTTTATACTTTTTCAGGCTTGGGGGACTAAATTTACGAAAAAAAACAACCCTAGAGTCTTCTTTAAGTTCTTTTCAGACTCTCTAAATGTTAAAATACCACTGATTTTACCTTATTTGGGATCATAAAATTATACATTGAAGGACCCCTATGGGATCAAACCCCTCTTTCTTCAGGTTCGTTAAACATGTGACGAGGGACTCATCAAAGATGAGATATATTGAGCATATGTTATCCTCCTCAAGCTCATTAAAAAACAAAGATGTACTCGTCGTTCATGGTGGGGGGGAAATTGAGGGAAGTGGGTCAGTTTTTGGAAAGCATTATGGTAACTATTTGTTGTCACCCTTGAACATGGAAAATGTTTGTGTCTTGTCTTACAGTTGGGTAATTTGCTTGTCTTTGAGTCATACCAATCCTATGAGTCATTATACTCCTTCAACTCACTCGAAGAGTGCCCCAGTTATCGTCGCACTATGTTATTGGTCTATCTCTCATCGNATGAAACCAACCCCGAGCATAGTTTCATTCCTTATTTCAAGCTCATTGAAAAATTAAGCAGACACTTCAAGCATAGTTCATTCTTCGTTTCAAGCTCGTTAAAAAATGACGCAGACATCTTGTTGTCTGCTTAATGGTTGCACTTGCTATTGCTTCGTTGTTATTTGTCATCTTGTTTGCTTGATTCTACTTGTTCACATCATGTTGCTCCCATTTTGCAGTTACCCTCTAGAGAGACACACTATTGTAAGTGGTCCTCGCTCCCCATGCCTACATGCTACTCCCTATCACAATGATTGCTTAGGAGTCGTTTCGCCCATTAGAACTTAGTTGCATGCCACTCATTCTCTCTAGATGAGCTTAGTCTTTGTTCTTTCTCTTTCTCATAAATACATGAGAATAAGTTGTCGAGTATACTTTTATCATTTTTTTGGGCTCGTAAAAACTATACGAAAAATGAACTCTTTGGAGTCTCCTTTAGGCTCTTTTCAGACTCTCTAAACATGAAAAGATTGTCGAGCGAGCTTGTTTCCTTTGACACTCGTTAAAAGGATTTGAAAGGGTGTATATTCGATGTAAGTTCAATCCATTTTCAGACTGGATGGACTAATTACGAAAAAGGAATACTCTAGTCAAACTTGGCTAGAAGAGTTCTCCCTTGTATTGTTTTATACTTTTTCAGGCTTGGGGGACTAAATTTACGAAAAAAAACAACCCTAGAGTCTTCTTTAAGTTCTTTTCAGACTCTCTAAATGTTAAAATACCACTGATTTTACCTTATTTGGGATCATAAAATTATACATTGAAGGACCCCTATGGGATCAAACCCCTCTTTCTTCAGGTTCGTTAAACATGTGACGAGGGACTCATCAAAGATGAGATATATTGAGCATATGTTATCCTCCTCAAGCTCATTAAAAAACAAAGATGTACTCGTCGTTCATGGTGGGGGGGAAATTGAGGGAAGTGGGTCAGTTTTTGGAAAGCATTATGGTAACTATTTGTTGTCACCCTTGAACATGGAAAATGTTTGTGTCTTGTCTTACAGTTGGGTAATTTGCTTGTCTTTGAGTCATACCAATCCTATGAGTCATTATACTCCTTCAACTCACTCGAAGAGTGCCCCAGTTATCGTCGCACTATGTTATTGGTCTATCTCTCATCGGGTCAATGTTGCCAAGTCATTTTTTGTGCCTCACAATGTTCAAGGTAAGTTTCAACACAAAATCCACCACTCTGCAGTATTACCAACCTTCATCCTTGTGTCAGTTTGTGCTCATTTGATATATCATCTTACATCACTTTCCTATGTCAGTTTCATGTTGATGATGGGGAACACATCATGGCCCTCCTTCGATGAGTTTGTTCCTATCGACTTCAACACACTATCTAATAATTAGACTTAGTATCCAGTTAGTACCTTGGAACCTGCATGCCCCAGTGGTAGTTCTCCTCACTTTCAACATTAAGTTTACATCATTGGCCTTTGATTGAATGATTCCACAATCGTTCAACTTCAAATAATTTATTTAAATTCGCTGGAATGTACTAGGGTACCTTGGGAGTCATTTTCATCATTGGTGATTTCCCTTCCACTTGTCAATGGTATACATTAATGACCAGTAATCAAGTGGTTTCTACCATGTTCGACATCAACACATCTATTCACATGGCTAGAATCGTACTGTTTTGGGATTGGGACAAAGACAATGGGAACTCCTCAAGCACCCAGGTTGTGATGAAGATTATTTGAATACTTAGAAATTCCAGTATGGTCTCCATGCTAGAAATCTTACTAATAAATATGTTGTCAGATAGATCCACTTTCTATTGGTCCGTGGCTATGTTTTTTCATATCGTAGCTCCATTGTGTATTATTTCGTGTCTATGACCTGATTGAGTCATGGAGGTATGGATACACATTGTATTTTGGTGGCCATATCTTTAGTGAGTACTTTCATGAATTCACAGTGTATTGGTCGACGACCATGCTTTGAGTTAGTGTATTTCGAGCATGGGTATGCCTACCTCGAAGATTATACAAATATATTGTTTTATGTTTGTTTGAAACTTGCGATCAACTCTCTATTCCAACACCCTCACACAAATATTTTTATACACTATCTCGACCATCAACTTTTCTTTTGACTTCACACTTTAGGGGCATCTGTTACACACCTAATTGTCGCATTACTAAACGTCGCACTTAAGTGTCATAAGTGTTGCAAATGTCATACTACTAAATGTTGCAAGTGTTTCACTTTATCAAGTGTCTCATCTTCTTCACCATGAGAAAGTGTATGTCATAATCCCTAGACATGTTGAAGAAGAAACCTATTATTTGGAGGTCAAAATACTACCTTTTCCTTTGATATTTTGGCCTTGTTTGAGCTTCATCGCCCCTCTACCCATATACAAGGAGGGACTGTTGGATTAATGAGAAGGGGGGTGAATCATTAATAGAGAAATTTAATCATTTTTAACCATATAATCCAAGTGTTATATGAATGTAGCATTATCATCCAATAACTGCAGATTAAATAAACAATGAACAAATGAATAGTCATACACATACACAGTACACCCGTGTTTTACATGGAAACCCAAAGAGGGAGAAAACCACAGAATGGTTTTTCTTATATGTCTTGAAGAATTACACTCATAGGAAGCACCAACTTCCTTTGTTTTCCAACTGCAACTGGAAGGAGGCTACAACCCCCTATGTTCTCCATCTACAACCGGAAGGTGGCTACAATCACCCGTCCTTGCCCCGTCCAACTACCCTGAAGTAGAAGTAGAACGATGGAACCACTGTCACACTATCACTGTGAGATATACCATTGTAAACCTGTACCATGCATCAACCTGTACCTCAACCTGTAATCAACCTATACCATAAAAAAGTGAATCAACCATGCACCAACCTATACCAACCGACCTGTAATCAACCTGTACCATAAAAAAGTGCATCAACCATGCACCAACCTGTACCTCAACCTGTAATCAACTTGTACCATAAACAAGTGCATCAACCATGCACTAACCTGTACCTCAACCTGTAATCAACCTGTACCATAAACAAGTGCATAAACCATGCACCAACCTCTACCAACCAACCTGTAATCAACCTGTACCATAAACAAGTGCATCAACCATGCACCAACCTGTACCTCAACCTGTACCATGAACAAGTGCATCAACCAT
>JZKD02S1695308.1:39348-55173 GCA_000966675.3 Picea glauca | reverse complement strand
TAAATCCATGGTGCTTTATGAACTGCATGCTTAACCCACAACCGAGTATCTAGGGTTTACCAAAACCTATGAATGGGTCAAACGTTCTTTTTTTCTGGGATGGTATGAAATAGGACGTTCACACCTTTGAGGCTGAGTGTGAGGCTTGTCGACGCAACAAGTGAGAAACAATCAAAGATCTGAGCACACTCCGACCTCTTCAGATTCCCCCTGCTATTTGGCGAGATATTTCTATGGATTTCATTGTTGGCTTACCTAAATCGGGAAATAATTCAGTTATCATGGTGGTTGTCGATCATCTTTCCAAATATGCTCATTTTTATGATCTTCAACACCCATTCACCGCATCCACACTGGCTCAAATCTTCATGGATAGTATCTTCAAGCTTCATGGCATGCCTAATTCTATTGTCTCTGATAGAGATCCCACTTTCACCAACAATTTTTGGCAAGAATTGTTCAAGCTACATGACAACCAATTGCATCTCAACACCACCTATCACCCCCAGATGGATGGCCAGACTAAAGTTGCCAACAAGTGTTTGGAAACATATTTGAGGTGTTTTTCATCTGGGAGGAAAAATCGGCGGGCTCAGTGGTTACCCCTAGCTGAATGGTGGTACAACACATCTTACCATACAACTACTTTCATGACTCCTTTTGAAGCAATATATGGCCAAAAGACACCATTGGTTCTCTCATACATGCAAGGGGTTTCGAAATTTCAAGAGGTTGACAAAAATATTACAGTGCGAGAGGCTATTCTTCATGCCCTCAAAGACAATTTGGTCACGGCTCATGGCTCATATTCGCATGAAGCAATAAGCAGATCAAGGTCGTTCCGAATGACAATTTGCTGAAGGGGACCAAGTGTTTCTTCAACTACAACCTTATAAGCAAAATTGACTCAAAGTTGAACACTGTCAGAAACTTGATCACAAATTTTAATGTCCTTATACCATGCTCAACCAAGTGGGATCAATGGCCTACCAGTTATATCTACTCAGTTAGTCGAAGCTCCATTATGTTTTTCATGTCTCCTGCTTAAACAAGGTGCAATGAGCTAAGTGCCAAACTCAAACCAGTTTCCCTGAGTGGGATGAAGAAGGTTCCATCTTGTTGCATCCACAAGCAGTCTTGGACCAGTGAGAGCATCGTCTCTGTCAGTGCACCATGAAGGAAGTGTTAGTCAAATGGAAAGACACAACTCCAGAAGACACCACCTGGGAGCCGACCACCATTCTACAACAATTTCCTCATTTTAAGCCTTGAGGACAAGGTTGTTCTTCAAGGGGGAGGGCATATAAGGGACCTAACCTCCCTAACCACTCACGTAGGTAGAATAATATAATTCCATGTAATAAAGGCCAATATTAATAAGGCCTAGAAATAAGGAAGAATAAGTCAAATGTAAGAAGATCTAATCGAAGCTTTTGCTTTTAGAAAGATATTCCTCTAGATTGTTCTTTTGGACAGATAGATATAGTATAAATAGGAGTAGAGGCTATGAGAAGTTTTGTCTTGAGAATTGTTGTAATAGAGCGTTGCTTTGCTCGAGGTTTCCCCCTCGAAGAGGTAAGTGAACATTGTTTCCTATCAATAAAGGTATTATTTTGGTGTGGTGGCTTCATCTATTGTGTTGTTCCACTGTTATTCTCTGCAATATTTTTGTTTCATGCTATTATAATAGATCTGGTATCTTACAAGTTTTGTGGGAGGTCCTGTCAGATTTTGGTTGCTCCAAAAGTGTTTTAATCTAGCCAAGAAAATGCTTCATGGAATGTTAAGGGCTCGTGGTCTCGTGGCCCCTTTGTTTATTTTTGAATTACACTTGGATAACTTAAATTGTGAGTGTGCTTTTAATGGTACCAATGCTAAGGAGGTGCACTTTTTGATGTCGTAATTTGCACATGTGGTGCATTTAGCATCTTCTACAAGGGCACACTTGTTGAAGAGGATGGACGCTTGGCACCTCTGGAGTAACTACTTTGGAGGAGGTTATTAGGAACTTGGAGACTAGGTTCTTGGCCCTAGGATCATGTAACCACCTTACACATAGTTTCAAGAGGAACAATTATGCTTAGGAGCCATCAATCAAAGCATGTTCCATCTTGGAGTAGGGGCGCTTAACATGTGGACACCTAGCTTGGAGAGCACACTGTCTTGGGTGTGTGATAAACCCTAGTGTAACATATGGACACCTTTCTTTAAGGATCACCTCATTTGGGGCTTTATGTTTTTGACTTAGCCTAGGGTTGCTTGTGGGCTTAGTCCATGTTTTATTGTTGGCCCCCTTCACCTTAGTCTATATCAGGGGAGGAGAATGTCTTTGTTAGATTAACTACTCCATATCTTAGAGATTAATAGTCAGTGTGATGCTATTTATTTGGAGAATATTGGAAGCTCAGGTATTACTCTTGTAACAAGGATTAATGCTTGTGGGATTATAGCAATAGAGTTCCTTGGCTTGTGAGATGAAAGTGTTGAGTATTGTATTTCGTGGTATGTAAGTGTGTGATTCTCTTTAATAGCTTGTGTGATGCAAGTGGGAGATCATGGGGTTTGTTTTATGTAACAAATACTTAAGATAGCATAATAAACCAGAGTATGCATAATGTACACAATATGTCAACGTGGAGCACAACCCCTGAATAGATAAGATATATCAAATGCATAATAACTCCTCAAATAATAGGAGAACCGCCTCCAAATACTCCCAACACATTCATATATCCAAATCATTTTTTCATCCAAATTATATATATATATATATATATATATATATCCTAGCGCTCGAGTATTCAAAGATGGAGTAGGGCCTTCTTTAGATGGATATTGGGTTTGTTTTCCATTGAAAGGGGGTGGTTTCCTCAATCCAGGTTNTTCAAAGATGGAGTAGGGCCTTCTTTAGATGGATACTGGGTTTGTTTTCCATTGAAAGGGGGTGGTTTCCTCAATCCAGGTTCGGTTTTGATTGATTTCTGGTTCCTCTTCCCCAGAATCCGCCCCCCCCCATGAGTTGATTGATTACTTGGAGGTTGAGTTAGTAGATTATGAGGCCAACCCTCATAACTCCAAAACTTTCCGCACCCAGTCGAATTACTATGCCGAACCATTTCCCTTCCATCCTCGAAATTTTGCCGGAGGTTTCTCAGATCATGCATTGAATGGAGCTAATGAGGGCACAAATATAGAGGTCTCGGGGAAGGCCAAAAATTATTCCTCCCTTCCCCTCCTTTCCTCTATGCATTTGGAATCTTTCCCTTCACTCTCCCCTCCTCCATCATCTCCCCCTGAATTTCCCCAAACCAAACGAGCCCTAGATATTTCTCAAGAGCTCTCAAGAGAAAGCGTGTCTGGCCCAAATCTGTCAGGGTCAACATGGTGGTTGGAAAGGAACTGGCCATAACAGAGCTATCAAGTTTAGACGGAAAAACCTTAGAGGGTCATTTCATTGGGAAAAATTTCAAGGAGGTAGCCCTTGAGAATTAGATGGAGGGAGACCAATTGGTGACACGTGATGGGATACACATTGATTTTTCACGTTCTATTCTGTGGGTGGTTATGTTTCATTTTAAAATTCTAGGAGGATTGTAAGGAATTGAAAGCTAAGAGTTGGTCATGAGGTCTGTCGGGCTTAGTTATGCAATCCTAGTCTGTGGATTTTGATCCCTCCAGAGTGTTAGTTGCAATGATTAAGGTGTGGGAAATTTTTCCCGGTATTCCATTGGTCTTCTGGAACTTAGAGTCTTTAAAGGCCATTGGATACAAGCTCGATTTTTTTGCAAGGCTGGAACTTGATTGGGATTCAAAAATTGATTGAAGAAGGGTCTAGATTCAAATATAAGTTGATCTTAGGGAAGGGCTAGTGGGGAAGTTGGACTTGGTCTATGGTGATTTTATTTGGAAGCAAAAGTTGGATTATTGGTGCCTACCTTTTTGGTGCTTCAAATGTCATGAGCTCGACCATCTCTAGGCCTAATGCAATCGCCTTAATTCTTTCCATCCCCATAAGTTGAAAGCATGGAAGAATAAGGAAGAAACCATGTCCTCTATCATTGGTGGCATTGGTAGCGTGGGTTCAGTTGGAATGGATGCTCCAAAGGGTCCAGATCAAATGGTCAAAGAAGGTAGCTCACCAGTTGATCCCTCTTTGCCATGTGTACACTCTAATAAGTCCCTTTTGGTTTCTCTACTTTCTGGTTCCATTGAAATTGTCCCTTCTATGGTGCCTTCGCTCTCCCTTATCATACCCTTCCCCTCGTGAATTCCACCTGGTCCTTCTGTCTCTCCTCGTCCCGTGGTCCCCTCTCCCATATCCACCACTCCTCTTGTTTCCTCGCCCCAAGATTTCGGGGGTAGCCTTGATCCCAATTGGGTGGTTAATGGATATTCTCCTGTTCTCCTGCCAGATTCATCCATGGATTCCCCTTTTCCTAAAAATGATACTCTTTGAGGCCCTGAGTCAAACAAAATTTCAATGACTCCTCCTTAGGGGGATTGGCCTTAGATCCTATTCAGCCTAATGCAGTGGGGAGGAAATTGTTTCTTTGCAAATCATAACAAAAAATAGTTCTAGATATCCACAAGGGAAAGCAAACCACCATTTTTGGGGCCCTTGGAGTGGGGAAATCCCTTAAATGTCCCACTCCACATTCGTTCTCTCTTTCAATGTCAGAGGGTTAGGGGGTGCCCATAAAAAAAATCCCTCAAAGACTTGTCAAGATCCACAATCTCGACGTCATTATTCTTCAAGAAACTGTGTGTGTAGGAGTGAAATCCATAGCTTCATTGGAATGATGGCTTCCCAGGTGGTCTCTCATTGCAGTTGGTGTTGCTGCTTTTCCGAGTGGCCTCATCACATGATGGAGTTTGTCATGCAGATCCATTCCCTCCTCATCCTTTCAATAAAACATTATGGTGAAGCTTGATTACAAATATTTTGGGGTTTCCCTTAGTATTGTAAACATTCATGGGCCTTATTTAGATCTGATCCCCTTCTGGGAGAACCTAGTAGTTTCTGGAGTCCTAGGAGATCCCCTTCTCCTCCTTCTAGGAGGGGATCTCAATTTTACTCTGTCATCTAGAGAGGTTTGGGGTGCCAAACCTCTTCAATATCCTTAATGCGATTTCTTTTCTTCCTTCCTTGAAAAGCACCACCTTAACGATATGAAACCAATCAAATTGGTGCCGACTTAGAGAAACTTCAGAGTCAATGATGAAGTAATCTCAATATATATATATATATATATATATATATATATATATATATATATATATTCTTGGTCTTAGAGCATATTTTGAACTGTGTTTTATGCTCAAATATTGTGTTTCCTCAAGTGGTCTTTCAGAGCACTCTCTTATTATTTTTAAGCTCAAGTTGAGGAAGGAGGCACCCCCAGGTTTCTTCAAGTTCAATCCAGTATGGCTCAAAGAGGAAGACTATCAGGATATCATTAGGGATTCTTGGAAGCCCCTCTCCTCTGTTGATCCCTCTCCTTTTACGTGCCAATTTTACTAATAATATTCTTCGTGTCAAACTGACCTCCAAGAGTTGGGAAAAAACTTATGAAAAGAGGTCTAAAGCCCAGTTGTTGGAAGTTGAAGAAAATATAGCCCTCCTGTATAAATCCATGGGTAGAAATCCATTACCAGATTCTCAATTTAGTTAGCTTCATGCCCTTGAGGACCTTTGCCACTCTCTTCTAGTTAAATATGAGAAAACATGGAGGTTACAAAGCAAAGCGTTATGGATCAAGGAGGGGGACAACAATTCAATTTTTTTTTTAATAGTTTGTGAATTACTGTAAGAACTTAAATGAAATTTGGAAAATCGAATCTCAAAATGGGGCCAGAGTTCACTCCTTTAAAGATAAGGGAGAAGAGGGAGATCGTCATTTCTCTAGCCACTTCCAAGAGCCTCTAGGGTTACCTATCCAAGAGATTTTGAAGGTTATATCCAATTTTAGGATAGTAATCTCAGAAGAAATTAATTAGCCCCTAAAAGAAGAAGTCTTGAAGGCAGAAGTTCATGATGCCCTTTTCTACATGCAAAAAGGGAAGTGCCTAGTCCCATATGGGATTACCTCATATTTCTACGTAGGATTCTATGATCTATTAAAGGATGATCTGCTAAAAGTAGTGTGGGAGTCACAAGTGAATGGAAAAATAATTGTATCATTCAATGCCACATTCATTTATTTGATCCCGAAAAAGAAAGACGGGAAATCCTTTGTTGACTATCGACACATTTCTTGCTACAACATAATCTACAATATAGTATCCCAAGTCCTTTATCGAAGACTTAAGCCCATCCTCAGTGAGGTCATTTTAGAAGATCATTTTGTCTTTCTTCACAAGAGGAAAATTCACAACGTCGTCGTAGTTGCCTAGGAATCTCTTCACTCAATAAACCACTCCAACATAGGGGTTGCGATCCTTAAATTAGATCTCGTTAAAGCTTATGATCGAGTTAGTTGGACCTTCCTTCATGTGGTTTTTCTACAAATGGGCATGGACCTTGTAGTGGTGAATTGGATAATGGGGTGCATCTAGTCGATATCATTTGTTGTCCTTATAAACATGTCTCCTTCCAGGTTCTTTCGATCCTCATGAGGTCTCAAGAAGAATTGTCCACTCTCTCCATTCTTTTTCCTAATTTTGGCATACACTCTTAGCATACTAATGTCGGTTTCTAGTAAGTCTCGGATGATCTCAAGAGTGAAGGTCTCAGTTAGTGAGTTGATAACACACTTACATTTTGTTGATGATGTGTTATGCTTTGTGAAAGGCACAATAAGTGACCTCTCTGCCTTGAAAGTATCTTGGATCTGTACTGCTCAACGCCCGACATGCAAATCAACATAGAAACATATTTTCTAATGACGCATAATTTCTCTCCTATGGTTTCTTAAGTGACGGGGAACCTTCTTCTCTCCCCCCTCAAAGCCTTCAAGGATGGTTTGAAATATTTAGGCTTCCACCTCAAGTTGGAAAAATACCATTTTGGAGATTGGTCTTGGAAGATAAAAATGGTTGAGGCTCGAGTGTTTGTCTTTGTGAATAGGCTGCTTTCTTGGGGAGGTAGACTCATTTTGTTGATATCCGTACTTGAGAGCATTCCTGTCTTCTAGACTTCTCTTGCTTCCATTCCCAAAATCATCCTTACTAAAATTCACAAGATTATCTTTTAGTTCCTATGTTCTAGTCCCCGGGTTTCAAGCGGTATCCCATTGGTTAAATGGAGTCGTGTGGCACTCCCTAAGGAGCTCGAGGGTTGGGGGTTAAAGAATATATACATATTTTCTCAGGTGTTGGTGGGAAAATACATGTGGAGATTTATTCAAGGTGATTTCCCGTGGGAGAGAGTTTTAAAATCCAAATATATCCCAGGGAAGTCCATCATTGAATGGATAAGGAAGTCTCGAAAGTATTCCAAAGGGTCGATTGTTTGGAGATCTTTAGTCTCAACATTCAGCTTGGTGCAGCCATGGGTATTTTGGCGAGTTGGAAACGTTAAGGAGATAAGGCTGGGTGGAGATCCTTGGCTAGGATCGAAAAACCACTTCCGATTCTCTTAATCTCTCCTTCGGATGATTAAGTCGACGAGTCTTTTTTCTTTGTTTGATGTTATGTCTATGTACCCTCATCCTTTAGGGAGGCTTGGATGGAAATCTGCTAAAGATCTTGGCTTAGATGGTGTCAAATAAATATAGTGGAATCAATATATTGGTATGCTAGTTTCCAATTTTTATCAGACTTAGAGAAGATGACTCTGACATTCTATGTTGGTTTACAAATCTTGGATCTAGGTATCACAAGGCCAAACTTGGATATAAAGTTGAAATGGAACAATGTTTTGAGGGTGAAAAATAATGGTGGTGGAGGATCATTTGGAAACTTCATGCTCCCTTTAAAAGAAAAATAACAATGTGGTTGGATTTAAACAATAAATTGTTAACATGAGATGTCGGCCTTAAAAGGATTTGGGTGGGCTCGAAATGGTGTTCTCTATGTAAAAATGACGTCGAATCATCTTCTCACATTTTTGTTGGGTGTTCTTATGCATATCAAGTAACTAACTAATATGGTCGCGTCATTCTCAAGCCATCGTCATCCTGGTCAAAGCCAAGCTTAGAAGAGTGTATAGAAAACTGGATTGCAGACACATCCATGAAGCAATATGAAGGGCTCCCATGCCTTTTTCTTCAAAGTCTTTGTTGGGCTCGTAATTCCTGTGTCTTCAAGAATGAGTTTATCCCACCAGAAGTTATTGCAAATCTTATTGGAAAGTTGGCCAAGGAATATGTTGGGTTTCCATTTTGTCATCTTTTCACCATCTAAAGTTGTCCCTTTGTGATCATTTTGCCTCATCCTTTCACCCATTTATTACCATTCTTACCATATTCCTTCATGAATATACCGTAACAAT
This sequence comes from Picea glauca, assembly GCA_000966675.3. Taxonomy (NCBI): domain Eukaryota; kingdom Viridiplantae; phylum Streptophyta; class Pinopsida; order Pinales; family Pinaceae; genus Picea; species Picea glauca. The sequence continues at coordinate 46,742 of JZKD02S1695308.1, read as the reverse complement.
ATTTTAAGTGTTAAGTGGTTAATTATCATGTATTTCCTTTATTTTTAACCAATTAAAAGAGAATTATGATTGGTTTTCTAATGATGATTGCAAAGTTAAATTCTTGTAACCAATGTTCAAATTTCAGTAATCACCTCCATGATTGGAATACTTACCCAACTTCAGAATAAATTCCACAATATGGGTTTTGTTCTTAGACCCATCAATATGGTTGTATGTTGTTTGGATCATACCCAGGTTAAATATGCTCAACTCCAACTCGTGGTCAAAGTTTCAGTCAAACACCCAATTAAGAGCCTTCAACATAGATCAAATTGAGAGTAATTCCAAATAAGGTGATGGTTGAGCAATTTTTGCATAAAATCATGGTTGAAATCATAGATTCAAGGGATGGGTGCACTCCAATCAGCTCCAAAACATCAATTGCGATTTGGAAAATCAAATTGAATGATCACAACCAACAATACACTATCATGTGACATGCATATGTGTAATCTTTGTTTTTATTCATATATGGAAGGAAAATTCAAAGGGATTCGATGCTATCTCTTTAGCAATCAATTTCTCCGATCTTGTAAATAATATAAATAAATAGAAATCACCATAGCAAAGGGGGAAAAATGAATGTAATGTTGTCAAAGGCATTATAATCACAAGAACTATGTTCAATAGATAATACAAACAATCATTTCCAACATTATGGTGTGTTGAAGAAGCCTTGACATCTGAGTTTTAACGTAGCTTACTTTTGGAAGAGGAAGGCCCTCCTTGGAACAGAAGTAAGGCTACACCATTTTATTTCCTCTTTCTTTATTTTTGTCATTTGATTCTTGTTCTCATTTAATATTGTGTGTTATGTAGCAGTTTGTTATACTTTTATTATTGCATGTTTTATGATAGTTTGTTGTGTAGGATATTTGATTCATAGGACATAACTCTCTTAGATAACCCTCTCAAACCAATCAAGACTTAAGGATTAGGAACGAAGTCCCTGTTGCAACAAGCGATTAATATCACAAGAGATTGTTGTTACCTGCATGTGTACAAAAAACAATGTTAAAGGGTATTTGATTTAAGAGGCCACCAAGCCTCAAGGGAAACAATTCTGCATTTATTTCATTAATGTTTTCTCTTTAAATTCTTAATTACAAAAATTAGTGCAACAAGTATTTCATTTGATTAAGTTTTCATTCTAACCAAGTCTAAACTTGCCTCATAGAAAGGATTGGAGTGGTCTACATAGTATTTCTACAAGCCGGTTTAAACCACAAGAGTTGAATAGATGCACTATAGCATGTTTTTCTACCCATAGAGACCCCAATGGATGTTAATGAGCCAGTTGGACTTGACCAAATTGTCTTTCATTGGTTTATATAAAGAGTCTTTCTATTTGATGAGTGAATGTTAGAATTCTCTCTCAATCATCAAAGTCCTTTAGTGAACAAAGTATTGTTGTGAGAGACACTTGAGGCATGGGATATCACGACCTATTTTTCTACTGATGAAAGATTTGACAGCCTTAGATTGAGAAGATTAGTTCTCGTTTTGCTTTGAATTTGTTTCATCAAAACAGATTTTAGAATAGGCTCTAATCCTGCACATATTGTGTTTGCATCTCAGAAGCTTACACCCCCAGATTAATAATAAAATGTAACAAAAATTATACATATAATTTGACTGATAAAATACATGGTTGAAACCAAAAACAAGAGTCCACGACTACTATCCATGCCTTCTCTTGACTTCCAAATGAAGTGGGGATTTTTCGACAGAGCCAACCAAGGTCATTCCTCTTTATGCGGGGTTGGAGTGGTCCTTCATGTGTCTCACAATCACTACATCCACATCCGGTATGCCCTGATAGGGGCTCAAACAATCATGCAAAGTTTATTTCTTTATGGACTTTTCTCGAAGCAACTGCCAAGAAGGTCTTTCCAAAATTCAAGTGCTCGTAGATTCCAAGCTTGTCATTGATTGAGAAAATTGAAAGGTATCAATTTCATATGTTTGACTTGCACCTCTGCTTTAGGAACTTCTCCAGTCCATGCAATATTTCAAATGAATATCCTTTTTCCATATACTCAGAGATTTGAATTTCAAAGCAAATGCATTATCCAAAGAGGCGTTGTCCCTACCAACTGGGGCCTTTGGTTTTTATGAATTCATGGATGGTGAGGAGACATAATCCATGAGTTCCTTCTTTAGCTTGGTGGTATTAGAGAAAATGTGATTTATATTCATTTTTGTACAATTGTAGCTTTTTGATAATGACTATGTATTTTTTGTGAAACGAACAATGACTGGGCAATGCACATGAACCCCCATATGTATTTGAGTAGTATAAGAGGAAATAGTATTATATATATATATATATTCTCACCCATTGCACATGTAGCCCCTTTATTAGGTTGTCCACTATTACCTATACTTTTAACCCATCTATGACCCTCTTGGGGTGATATCATATGCATTTAACCCTATATATTCCCCCTTGGGTCATAACATAGTACCCTCCTTCGAAAATATTTGTCCTCAAAGCTGTGGAGTTATTGATTTTACATGTGATGACATCAAGTAATAAGGTTTCCTTATATTCATGCTTTATTTCTACCATTGATGATGATCCATCCATCCAAATTCAATTATTTTTAGTCTCAATCTTTGATAATTCGTTGATGCATAGTATTCTTTCCTTTGATTCCATATATTATTGTTGTAATTTCTCCAATTTGTTGATGTCAATCTTCTTGTCTTTCTTAGTAATGAGGGTGTTGATATCGTTCACCTTGGATAATATTTCTTCATTTTGCACACCCATATCGTCCATATTCTTTCCAAAGACAATGGCATCTGCTATCCTCTTTGCATGATCTTTGATTACTCTAACCTTTGAGATAATACCATCATATTTGACGTGTACATATTCTTGATGGAGTTCAACTTCTTCTAATATCATATGGTTACCTTCTTGAATCTTATCTTCTTTCTCCTTTTGAAGCTGTAATGTGGCCTCATCTATCAAATTATTATGTCTTTCTTCAATTCTAGATTGCGTTTTTTTATTTTACCTCATCAATATTTAGGGTTTCCTCAACCTTCTTAAAAATTTCATCTCAAAGTCTATTGATAGTATCCTCTTTAATTTTTGTGATAGTATCTCCATCACTACTCTTTGATTCAAACTCTTGTAAACACCTTTTCACATTCTTAACATCATTAAGAAGGTCTCGATTATGCTTACACAACCTTTTCATTTCTTCATGCTACCCACCATTTTGTTGGGTACCTAATTGAGATTTTGAAGATTGAAGATTAGGTGAATTGAATGCAAGAATGTGTACAACAATGAAAGATAAATGCATGTCTCTTCAAGACGAAACAATGGCTTATCACATTAGTGATCTTCTTCCAGTGATAATTTTTAAAGTGATTGGAGGAATGTTTGGAGGTATTTATAACTACCTTCTAGACAAGGTTTCAAGGGTTTGTAATATCATGAATGAGAGGGGCCCTATGATCAAATTTATTCTTGCTTCTGCTATGTCTATTTGTACATCTTGTTGCTACTTTGTATTACCATGGTGTTGATCATCATCAAACATACTTATATGGTTGTATTGAGTATATTTATGTCTTATTGGTTTACAACGCTTCTTGAATGGACTACTTGGGTGCTCTTGGTTGCTTTGGAAGTTTATGATTTGGTGGCAGTGTTGATTCTAGGTGGTCCTTTGAATTTTCTACTAGTTCTTGTTAGAATAAGGGGCGGTGAAGTTCTTGCTTTGTTTTATGAGTCTTGACTTGTAGTCCAAGATAATGCTCTATGTTTGATTTCCAATAATTTCAATGTAACTCTTCCATCAGAATGAGACTGAGCTTTTAGAAGACAGGGACATCATAAACTTTAAAATTACCATATCTTGAATTCTAACTTCAAAAATCTCAAATGAAAATCTATTGTGGAGGTGTCAAAAATATTACAAGATTAGGTGAAAGCAACAATATCGAAGATGGAATTTCTACAACATTTTCAGGGACTCATAGCCCAAGTCAAGATTTTTCCATATTTCCTAAGGATATATTTAAACATGAAACTATAACATCGCCCAACACAAAAACATCATTTGGATCTTATGATCCCAAAGATTAATTTGAAATGGTTGATATAAGGGTAGAAGAAAGTGAAGAGAGAACTATGAGTTCAACCTCATGAGGCAGAATGTTGGGCCTATGAGATCTTGTGTTCTACAATGTTATTGTTGGGAGAGCTACAATGTATGATTTGGTGATAGTATACACTTGTTATATTTCTATAATTTACGGGCTTGGATGCACACTTGGACTCTTATTTTTATGTAAATGTGCTTTACCTATTCTTCCCATATCAATTTCACTTGGAGTTGTATTTTATGTCCTTCCAAGTCAGAGAATGGATCCTATTTTACCTACTCCTAAATGGACTCATGAGGATGATGGAAGCGATCCTTAAAATAACCAAGATGCTCGAGGTTTTGGTTTGATTTATTCTTCCTCAAGTGAGGATACTCTCTGTGGTAAGTGAAAAGGTGACAGAGTATTGTGAGTCTCTTGAAGAGTGTGGTATTAAAAATGTAGAAGAAATTGAAAGATCTCTAGGTTTGGTTATACTGGTTTCTCTCACCTTTACAGGAATCTAAATACATCTGATATGGAAGAGCACCAATATGCAAAATTTTTGAAAGAGGCAGAGTTGTTGAACTCATTTTTGGGTAAATACTTTTAAGTAAAATTGAAGTTGTGATATATATACATGTATTTGGACGTTGAGATAATGGGAGCCGACCTATAGTATCAAACTATGCCGGGGACGACCCGACATTCGATTAAATCGATTTATTTGGACCCCAATGTTGTTGTACATTGAAAGAGATGGCCTATAAGTGTAGATTTGATAAAGGCTGGGCTGACCTGTACCTTTTGAAGTCTGATCTCTTTTGAAGGTATTTGAAGGTTGAATTTTGCATGTTTAGGGGGTTTTATGCCACTTTGGAAGGACAAAAGAAGAATTGATTGGAGAAGAAAACATCATTGAAGGGCCTTCAGAGGTTGGATGCTACGACAAAGCCCTCCTTATTCCCCTCATTTATGGAAAATAGGTCATGTTTGAGGGCTTGTGCCCCTTGGTATTTGTACGAGTGGCATAAATTGCCCATGTTTTATGTATTTTAATTTGAATAATTAGAGAATAGGGCCTTTGCCTATCCATAGGTTAGATTAGGGGATTTTATTCCTAAGAAATTAATATTTTAATGTAAAGTAAGTTGAGCATCTCCTCTATAAATAAAGATGCACTTACTCTCATTTTGTCATAGTGTCTGGAAGAAGAAATCCCTTAGGAGGTCCATAATTTCTAAAATTTGTTGGAGTATATTTGTCTTGGATTTGTGCTATGGATGGAAGACTAAGGAATTTTTATTGAGGAAACAATTTCTGGATGATTTTTGCAATTTTTTGATGATTCATGGCAAAGGTTTATGAATGAACGACGACTTACCTAGTAAGTGTTATTTTAAAGTGTTTGTGGATTTTGTTTGTTGGATGTATTAAGTGAAAATGCGCTTATCAATTGGTGAAGGTGCATTTTCCTTGTATTTTCTTGAATGGATCATATATTGTAAACCCTGAGAAGATTTGTAGTGGAATGCCTTCCTTTGAAGTTGTCTTGGAGCTTGTGGGAAGGACATAGGAGGGTATCTAGGGTTTGTAGTGGACTATCCTAGTTACCATCCTATAAGATAACCTTCTAAGGATTGTAGTGGACTACCTTAGGGATTATCCAAAATCTGTGCTTGTCTAAAGGAATAGAATGATTTTTAGGGTTTGTAGTGGACTACCCTAGTCATAATTATATTGGTTGAATCTCTAAGGTTTGTAGTGGACTACTTTAGGGTTTACCCACATATTACCCTTGTCTCCCAAGAAAACTCTTATTTTTAACCCATATTCCCAATGAAAAGACACTGGTCTATGACCCTCCCATCATCTCTCATAACCTGAAACTTATCAAAACCATTCTCTCTGGATTTACTCTTTACATCACCTTTAGCTTCATTTCCCTACATCTTAACAATCTTAACCTAGGAAATCTCGCCTTGAATTGGTGGAAGAGTTGACTTGAAGTGAAATAGGGTTGGTGAGGTGACAATGGCTCTCCCTCTGAGTTACACTGTATTGCACTTGAGTGTTCATACTTTATATCAATGAGTGTATTTCATGTGATACACTTCATCTTTGTTTTTTAATTCTTCCCTTGACTCATCCTTTTCCAACTTTCCTTTTCTAATATTTTATTGTTTTAATTTTTGAACATCTTTCATCAATGCTTGACTAATGTATTGCATCTTGGTCAACTCATCACCTTTCTTTATAAGATCTTATTTTGGCTCTTCATTATCCTTCTATAATTTGGAAACTTTTTATTTTGATTCGTTTAATTCAACTTAAATTTTATGCATATCATGTTGGATTACTAAGAGGGGGTGAATCAGTAATAGAGAAATTTAATCATTTTTAACCATAAAATGCAAGTGTTAAATCAATGTAGCATTATCATCCAATAGTTGCTGAGTAAATAAACAATGAACAAATGAGCAATCATACACATACACAGTACACCAATGTTTTTACGTGGAAACCCAAAGTGGGAGAAAACCACATAATGATTTTTCTTATATGTCTTTAAGAATTACACTCATTGGAAGCACCAACTTCCTTTGTTTTCCAGCTGCAATTGGAAGGAGGCTCCAACCCCCTAGTTTATCAGGATACAACCTAAGGGAAGCTCCTACTCCCCTATTCTCTATATACAACCAGAAGGAGGCTACAACCCCCTATGTTCTCAGGCTACAACCTGAGGGAAGCTCCAACCCCCTATGTTCTCAGGATACAACCTGAGGGAAGCTCCAACTCCCCAATTTTCTAGCTACAACCAGAAGGAGGATACAACCCCCTATGTTCTCCGGCTACAATCGGAAGGTGGCTACAACCACCTGTCCTTTCCCTGCCCAACCACCATGATGTAGAAGTAGAATGATGGAATCACTGTCACACTATCACTGTGAGACATACTGCTGTAAACCTGTACCAATCAACCTACACCAAACAACATGTACCAATAACCTGAACCATGCATCAACCTGTAATCAACCTGTATCATAAACAAGTGCATCAACCATGCACCAACCTGTAATAACCTTGTACCATAAACAAGTACATCAACCATGCACCAACTTGTACCTCAACCTGTACCATGAACAAATCCATCAACCATGCACCAACCTATACCTCAACTTGTACCATGAACAAGTGCATCAACCATGCACCAAACCTGTACAAATAACCTATCACAACATCCC
>JZKD02S1695308.1:0-32504 GCA_000966675.3 Picea glauca | reverse complement strand
GCAACCACTTTGACTACTTTGACCTTTTGGGGCTTCTAGATGACTCATGAGGGTTCTCCAACTTCACATGGCCATAACTCTCTAACCGTGAGGAGTTATGTGACGTTCCACATACAATTGGAAATGGCATGACATGTACTATCCATATAGAATAGTCTTGCCTGCAAATATATCAAAACCCATACCATTATCCATCAAATAAACTTGGTTCAATTACGCAAACCTTTGTGCTACCATAATTCACTACCAAACTTTCTCCAAGGGTTGACATCAATAACAACCAACCCAAATTATCTACATATTTTTAATTTTCCTATCATTTATCCATATATCATTGAAGAATTTTTTGAACTCTTCCCACTTAGATCCTACATCCTTATGTAGACTATACCGCCAATCCCTATATTTTCCTTTAAAATATATTTTGCAGGCACAAGACTTAAGGATTATTCCTTTGTGATACAAAACCATTCCATAGGATCAATTTAATATTCGTATTCATCTCCTCTAAATATAGGTATTTCCATTGATTCTTAATTTGAGGTCTAACCTAAACCTTCAACTTACAACCTCAATATATTAACAATACTGATCTCAAATAGTTATGATATATTTCCTAGTATATTCTCCTACATTTTCTCTTTCCAAAAGCTATTGTATCACCCCAATTGGACATCCCAATCAAAAGTTATGATAATTTTAATTTAACACACCTTTAAAACCCATATTTGAAGACTGTCTTGTTGACCGACCTTTCTCCTGATGTATCTATAAAATTTTGGCATTTCTGAGCTTGGAATGTTTGCCTGTAGTATCATGATATGTCTTCTCTACAATGCCATAGATTTGAATAAATTTTGATATGCCAAGTGAAAGTTATGTTAACTTTCCCAAAACTTGTTGATTGTTTCCCTTTATAGAGAGAAAACTTGTATGGTATACCATGTGTCCAAAGTTTCTGACACGCTTCTAAAATTTGGACTTGAAACACCATGGTCCATCCATTTTCCAATGAAACTAGTGGCAGTCAATTTGGATCTTTCTATAATCATATATTATTGTTTTACCCAAAACACTTGTTTGAGACTAGTTTTAGGACTAGTAAAAAACCCTAACTTCCACAACTTGTACCTTGAAAAGTGTAGCGAATCAAAATATGAAATTTTTACCATAGTGACTTCACTATGTCTTCTCAGGCTCTAAAAAATTTCACTCTCTAAAACTTCCCATAAAAAAATTATAGAAAAAAATCCCAACATGGATAATTTGAAGGAGACAAACCCAAGGATTGTATGCTCTGAAACCAAATGTTATGTAACAATTACTTAATTTAGCATAATAAATCAAAGTACACATAATGTACACAGTATGTGAGTATGGAAGTTTCTTGATCTTCACGTGTTTTTTGATCTTCTACTCTACCTGTTTTTTGATCTTCTACTTTTCCTGATTTTTTTTCTTCTACTTTACCAATTTTTTTATCTTCTACTTTACCCATTTTTTGATCTTCTTGCAACTCCCAAACAAATAAGATAGACGAGTTACACAATAAATCCTTAAATAATAGGAGAACCTCCTCCAAATACCTCAACACACTCATATATCCAAATCACATGTTCCTCCCTTCATAATGACTATATTATATTATATATGTATATAGTCTCACCCATTGCACACGTAACCCCTTTATTAAACCAAATACTATTTCATATATTTTTAACCCATATATGCTCCCCTTGGGTTCATACGATATACACTTAACCCCATATATGCCCTTGGGTCATAACAATTTAATAGTTGGCATGATGTTGGCTTATTTGGAAGCTCCAAGGATTGGCTTATAGAGCTTGGTGGCATGCCTTGCTCAACCTTTGTATTGCTAGTTAAGTTTGGTAGTAATCATTGATGCCTTAGCTAAGGTTAGGGATGCATTAAAGTTTCCTTTCTTGGTGTGAGCTGAAAGGACTCTTGTACCAACTTGGGATGAGTTAAGTAATTTTCATATGTATGTATTGAGATAGATGTTTCCCTAAGGGGTGTTAAAATGATATAAGCTTTAAGTCTTTGAGGTGTTTACATTCTTGAGTTTTCCTAGAAGTAGTATCACATAAATTTGAAGTTTGTTGTAGGGTTATCGAAGAAATTAGTTTTAGCAATGAGGCTAATAAAATTATGAAGTATATCCATGGCGTTATAGACGTGGGGTGTAAATTTCAAATTGTATTTCATATTTTCAAAAATTTTACATGGTTTTAGAGCTTATATTACACTGTAATTGATTCCTTATGAAAGAGGGAGTTGAATATTTAAGCGAGTGTGGAACCCTAGCTTAATTAGATGAGGTCAATCTGTCCATGGGATAAGCACTTGTATCCTATAAGGGTTTGTTGGGTGTGATTTTCTAGTTTCTCTATGGATTGGATTTGTGATTTCACTTGGGATAGGTGACCAATCTACTTGATTTATGAGTTGATTTCTTGATTGAGGTGTGCTTCAATATTTGCAAGGATGGATACTCTTGGTATTAGAGAGTGTGGCATGTTATAATATGCTTCCAACTTTACATATTGAAAGTATAAACTGCAAATGTTGTTGGAGGAGGTTGAGATTTGGGTGTTGTTGAGAGAAAGGTTACTATTCCTACCAATCCTACCAACGATATATTATGATGATCAGAGCTATGTGAATCTCTCAGAGAAACCGATGTTCCATGATAGACCAAAGTACATTGGGATCAAGCCTTATATTCTTTGTGATAAAGTCCAGAAAAGATAAGTGGTTCTCCAATATATCTCCACAAATGAGTAGATAACAAATATTTTGGAAAAGACTCCATCCAAGATGAAAAATTTGTGTACTTAAGAGACAAGGTGGGGCTCGTGGAGACAAATTCCTTATTGGAAAAGGAAGTGATTACTCCCAGGTTGGGAGGGAGCACTGATATGTTATTGATTTATAGAAATTCATTTTCTAGTTATGAAAATGGTCCAGGATGGGAAGTTCCTTTCTAGTTCGAAAAGTGGTTCAAGATTTCTGACGGACATTCATTTTCCAGTTCGGAAATGGTTCAGATCGGACATTCATTTTCGTAATGAAAATTTTCCTATAGATTTTTGATGTACCATAGACAACAATTCCCCTCGTGGCTAGTGCGGGGGAATGGTCTAGGACAATCATTCTTATTGGTAATCACTCTGAGTAGTGGTCAAGTAGAATGGTCAGCCTCGTTGGGAAGTCATTCTTTCAAAGTTCACAATTGTGATCAGGTTCAAAGAATGGTCCGTTTTGGAGGTTGGTGCAGGACAATACTTTCCATAGGAAATGGTCCAAACAGTCATTCCCTAGGGTAGACTCATTCTCTCCATGTTGCACTATGATTAGTGCCGGAGGAATGACCCAGTTAGGTGAATGTTCTAGGTTCAACAATCAAGGACATGCATTCCCTAGGGTAGACTCATTCTCTCCAGGTTGCATCATGATTAGTGCTAGAGGAATGGACCAGGTGAATGGTTCAGGCTCAAAAATTAGGGACTGTTATTCTTCTTGGGAAGAATAATCCATATATCCCATGATTGATGTTTTTACTTTTTGAGGGTAGATGATTTTCCAGATCTCATAGATGTGAGTGGAAGAATGGCCCATATGACTTAGTTTGTATCATGATGTTCTTATGCAAGTTGATATCGAATGATATGATTTCTATGGAGACTGTATGTCTCTGGACATTATTTCTATACCACTGTGGTAGATGTGTTCCATTGGTTGTGACTATGTGTCACTGGTTAGTAGTCATGTGCTATTAGGTGTGGTTGCGTACCACTGGATAGTCATTGTGTACTACTATGGATAGACACAGTTGTGTTCTATTGAATGACATTGTTCTGATTGCCATGGAGACTATCACTAGTGTTGGAAATGATTACCAACTAGATGGATAGTTAGTATGATGATGGATAGACATTCTCCCTATGGAAAATGGTCAAGGACAATCATTCTTCTAGGACATATGTCCGGATTAGAAGGATAGTCCTTGTAGCCCATGGTGTGGCTTCCAACATCTGTTGGAACAATTATTCTTCTAGGACATATGTCCGGATTAGAAGAATGGTTCTTGCATCACTTTGTGGAGTGAGTGACTTATTCAACATCATGCTTGATTACCTATATGGAGTATGGCTTCGAGAGATGATGGAGAAATTATTTAAATAATAAAGTAATAAAGTGAAGTGATGAGTGTACTATAAGTCAAAGTGGATACAAAATAAATTATTTAAATAATAAATTTAATGGAGAAATTACTAAGTGGACAATATAGGTAATCAAGCATGATGTTGAATAAGTCACTCACTCCACAAAGTGATGATGGAGCTCATGATTTGATCATGAGATAGCCTGTGTGGCTATGATGATGCTATCGGTTGAATGGTCTGTTTGTGCTCAATACCATTTCCCTTAATAACTCCCTATATAGGAGGGAGTGTTGATATTATGGTAGTTGTGGGAGGTATTAACCTCCACGTGCAACCTTTGACAAGACTGGAATATTCTAGGAAGAAAGAGAAACCCTAAAATGTTGGATAATAACTCTAGGAGACAAGTAGTTTCAATAGAATATTTAATATTGAGTTATTAGCCTCCAGAAAGAGAAGTCGACCTAGTCAAGTGAGATAGAGTAGTATAAATAAAGGGTGCTAGAGATGATTTTCATACTCACACCCACAACTGTATAAGACCGATGGTGCACAAGTTTGGAGAGGAATTGCAGTTGCAACTGTTGCAACTGGCATTTCAGTTTTGGATTGAATTTTCTCTTGGTTATGGTTTGGACTTTCTGCTTGGTCTTTGGTTATTCTTGCTTGGTGCGCTAGCCTTGGATAAAGGTTCTCTATCTTGGTTGGCTATTGGATTACTTCCAGAATTATTATGTCTGTCGAGGTTAAGGTGCTCGAGGGTGGCCTTTGTGCCTATGGTTGGGAGACAATATTGCTATTTTGTCTATGGTTAAATGAGCACACCTATTTTTCTAACATGTGCCTTTTGGAATGCCTTGGTCCCTTTGCAACTTGTTCACAGTGACTTGTGTGGTCCTCTTTCTTCTCCTTATTTTTCTGGGTGCAAGTATTTATTAACTTTCATGGATGACTTCTCTAGACACACTTGGGTTTACTTCTTAAAATTTAAGATTGAAGTGCTTGACAATTTTTTGGCCTACAAGGCCCTTGCAGAAAAAAAATTTGGACATCAAATTCAAAGTTTAAGAACATATAATGGAGATGAATACGTGAACAACAATTTTACAACTTACTACATTGCACAAGGCATCCAAAGTCGACACAATGTTCCATATATACCACAAAAAAATGGTGTTGCTGAGAAAAATAATTGCACATTAGAAGAAATGGTTGATTGCATGATCCAATATAAAGGATTAAGTCTTAATTATTATGTGGAAACCATTAAATGTGCAAGTTACATATTAAATTTCACTCCCACAAAGGCTCTAAAAAATATAACACCGAAATAAGCATGGAATAAAATAAGCCAAATGTCAGCCACTTTCGTGTATTTGGCAGTGTAGCACAAGCTCACATTCCTGATGAGAAAAGGAAAGCTTTACAACCTAAAAGTGAGAAGTGTATTTTTGTTGGATATTCTGAATATGTAAAAGGTTACATGATTCTTAAACCTCATTCTAATGAAATTATTATTAGAGGAGATGTTAAATTTGATGAAAATCTCTTGCCAGGCCTGCAAGCCTAATTCGACGTTTGTGCTTTCTTTGGCTTGCGATCCATATTCGACTTGCAAGCCATCTGTAGAGTTTGTTCTGTATTTCGTTCCTATTATGGTTTCTTCTTCTTTAGATGATGACCATGAGGATGAAAATAAACCTCTATCTGGTCAACTTCCTCTATATGAGTCCATTGAACATGAACCTTCACTAACACCACCGCTTCTGAGATAGGTCTGTTCAACACGAGAAGAAATTGGTGATCTTGTCGGTGATAACATCAAATGCGTTCATAGTTTCGACGAGCCTCTTCTCTTTTGGCTCAAGTTTCAGAGACTCATGATCCATAAACATTTGTAGAAGTTTCTGGTCATCCAGATTGGGCCACATCAATGAATGAAAAGTATCTGTCTTTGATAATGAATGATACTTTGGATCTTGTACCTCTTCTGAAAGGAATATAACTTGTCTGATGTAAATGGGTCTATAGAACTAAGTATGCATCAGATGGAAGTGTTGAAATACATAAGGCCCAATTAGTTTCCAAAGTATTCTCTCAATTTGAAGGCATTGACTATAATGAAACCTTTTCCCACATTGTCAAAATGAATTCCACCCGCCTTGGTTTATCCCTTAAAATATCACATAAATGGGAGGTCCATCAAATGGATGTCGAATTTTTATTCTTGCATGTGGATTTGCAAGAAGAAATATATTTAGAAAAACCTCTTGGCTATGTCCATAACGACTCAAGCCTTTTTTTATTCCTTAAGAAATCTATTTATGGTCTTATGCAAGTTCCTCGAGCTTAGTATGCCAAAATGGACAATTTTCTAGATGTCATTATGACCCTAATGTCTATACCAAGAAAGTAGAAAGTCATCTCATAATAATTTTTCTTTATGTTGATGACCTTATCCTCATTGGTAGTGACCCTAAACTTTTAAACCATGTGAAAACCAACCTTAAGAAGAAATTTGAAATGACCGACTTAAGTTATTTTCATTATTTCCTTGGCCTCCAAGTTTTGCAAACCAAGGAAGGAATTTTTATTTCTTGGTATAAGTATGGTTGTGAACTTCTTCATTGCTTTTAGATGGATGATTCTAAACTAACCCCTTCTCCCTTCCATTCCAGAGTCAAACTTGTTGCCACTTGTATTTCTCCCAAAGTTGATGCCACTTTGTACCATCAGTTAGTTGGTAGGATCTTATATTTGACTCATACCCATCCTGATATTTTCTTTGTTGTTGTTCTTTTTTCCTAGTATATGGAAATATCCCATGAAATCCATTGGAAAGCAACTAAAAAGATACTTTTGTATGTCTAGGGTACAATTTAGTTTGGGATACATTACAATTTAGGGGGGACTCCTTTGTTGGTTGGTTTCACTGATTTAGATTGGGCTGATGACCCTAATGATCGAAATGCTACTGCATGTTATGTTTTTGTCCTTGGTTTAGGACCTATCACTTGGGCTTGTAAGTAAAAATATGCTATTGCTCTTTCTTCAACAGAAGTAGAGTACCGAGCAATGATTAATGTAAGTCAAGAACCCTGGTGGCTTCAACAGATCCTTTCAGAGTTTGAATTCCAGCAGCAGCATCTTAAAACCCTCTTGTGCGATATTAAGAGTTCCATCAAGCTCACCAAATATCCAGTTCAATATCTGTGCATAAAACACATCGAGCTACACATGAACTTCATCAGAAAACACATTCATGATTGAGTTATTAAAGTGTTATTTTTCCCTATAGAAAATCAAGTTGTAAACATTTTCACAAAGTATCTTATAGAAGCGAAGTTTTCGAAACTTCGATCTATGTTAGGAGTTCAAAAAGTTGTCATTAAGGGTGGATAGGCTCTAATGCCTCCTTCCTTCTCCTATTGTGTTGCCTTTTTAAATCCTTCAATCATATCCCAAGTTGTTCTTAATGGGGGATTTTAGAATATTTAGGCACTTAGGAGTTAGTTAAGTGAAATTGGTCTAATGTGTCGTTAGGTAAAAGTGTATTTCTTTAGTATGCATCAATATGCATTTGCAGTTGGGTAATCCAACAGTCACGATATGTTCCAGACATAGAGTGATCCGATGACTCATATTATCCTCGATCTTAACGACTACATTGATCCATGTCTTAGCACCAGATTGGTCCATGATCTCTATTTAAAGAGAATGGAGGATCATTTGCCAATGATCGATTGTGAGAAACTCTCTGTAATATTTTTATTTTGCATTAATAAATATCTCCAAGTGGTTGCGTTGGTTGGGGCTGTGGATGTTTCCCCACATGGGTTTTACCACGTAAAAACATCAATGCATTGATCTCCGATCTGGTTCTGTGAGTGGTCACTGGAGGTGTTCGTCCCCTGTTGGAATACCTGTGTTTTTGAATAAGCAAGTGGTGATGCAACCATTTTCACCCTTGACACCTGAAATGGGGGAAACAAGTAACAATATTTGATTGATAGTGGATTGATTAATTACAGGTCAGGGTGGGAAAGTTAATAATAATAATAATAATAATAATCTATTTTTAAGGTCACGACCAAGCCAGACACCAAATTGGTGTATGAGACCCCCCCCGCCCAACGGTTTTGACTGGTAAAGTCTACAAAGATATACATACCATACCCCCCTCTTACCTAACTTAGTGATGATTCATTTATATGTTTAGCTAATGATTCTCAACTAATTTAGTAATGAGTCATCGATGTGAGTAACTGATGACTCTCAACTAACTAAATGATGTCATTAATGGTTTAAACATTAAATCAATGAGCTTATAAAAATATTATGTGATGTACAAAATACGTTTTGTATAGGTACAAAACATCCCCTTCCACTTAATAAAGATATGTCCCTATATTTAATCCTATCACTAATTATTTTTTAATCATGTAATACATTGGTACACAACGTTCACTCCCCTTTAATAAAAAATTGTCCCAAATCTATCTTTAATATTACTACTAATCTTTTCTTAATCACTTAATATAAGTGGGCTAGATTGTACATAAATATCCTTTATCGACTAATGTCCCATTAGTAGCCGATTGAAATCAATGAATAATACACACAATAAGTGCACACAATGTGTTCATAAATATTTGAACTATTTTTTGTGTTAGGGACACAAAATTCCCTTCACTCTCAAATTGATTTAATCTCAAAGTAGAAGGAAGAGCTACATAGAACTCTGATTGGTATCCAAAGTCATATTCTTGCATCCATACAAGTAGTAGTGTTCCAATCCCACAAAAAAAACTACTACTCCAACAATGGAAATAACCAAAACCAAAATAAAAAGTAAGAGACAAAATCAAGGAAGAAGAGTTGGGGCACCTACACACCTAATGGTGGATTACACCTACAAAATCTAAGTAACTAATGAAGAATTTTCTATTAACACTAGAAATTGGTTGATTGAATTGATAAAATGATATGAGATATATATTAGAGAGGGGAACCCCTATTTATGACAATAATGATGTGAAAACCCTAAAACCCCCAACTTGAGACTTAAGTCATTGGGCCTTTATTATATAAAAGGCACATGTAAACAAGTTTAACATTATTACAAAATCATGAGCATAGACACACAAAAAGATTCATGTATGTTGAATATGATACTCATTAATATGTTATGATTGGGTACATAATATGCCCCACCCCCTTAAAAAGGATTTTCCCTCACCGCTAAAAATTTAAGCAATAAGGACCAATGCTAAAAATTTGAAAAGATGGAGTGTTTCCATAATCTATTTCCAAAGTTGGCAGTGTAATAACTTGAAATAAATAGAAATATACCTTTGGAACATGTTGTGATGAAAACTTTGAAACTTGTATTTATCTTCTAGCCACCAAACTGATTTTTCAAGAGTGCACACAAAGAAAAGCAAGGTGCAATTTAAATAGATAGATTTGAAACCCAAAATACTTATTCCAACAAGTAAAAATTCAACCAAGTGAACTAAAGCATGATTGTATCTAAAGCAAGGAAGGAGAAATGAGACATTTTTCCGGAGTTGATGGCTACCCAAGAGAAGAGGTGGGTAGCAACATGTAGAAAGTTTAGTGTTCTACAAAAAATTTATAACTTACATGTAGCCAAAAAAGGTTAAATAAACAAAGAAAAAGGAAAATAAGGGGTAGAAAGACACAGTGTCGAGGAAAGGGCAACTCAACGCACAAATGCTCCCTCATACTTTAGAGGCACTCATGTGGATGAATATCTTAAACAACCTCACATGGTTGAGCAATGCAACTCATGAAGTTCCTTGCCAAACCATACCATCTATCATTACACATGCCCCTTTATGGTTTTTCTTGGGAACCACCTCTCTTCTTGGGCGTTGACACATGTAATAGGGGTTAATAATGCCCCCACCATACCTAAACGTGGAAAATTGTATGAATTCTATGAGTTAGTTTGAATTTAGAAGATGATACTTAATGTGATCTACCTAATGACATTTACATTTGACATGACTCACCTTATATGTTGCATTGGACTTGTGTACATGCCTCCGGATTGATGACTACTTTGGTTCACTTGGACCTTACTTTGGATGATGTACTTTGCATGGAGATGACTTGGATTGAGACTTGTTCCTTCTAAGGATGTTGAGGAGCTTACATGTTTGATGTAGGCCGTTCCACTTCTTTTGGAGGTCATTGGGCTTCTTTTGAAGGTCATTGCACCCTTTTGGAGAGGATGTTGCACATGTTGGATGAAATTTTGCACCCTTTGGGGGGGAATTTTTTTCTCTTGAGACCATTTCACATCCATTCACATGATTGTTGAGTGAGTCGTCCACTTTTGGGCGACCACACATGCCACATGTAGAATATTTACATAACTACGAGGAGGATATATTAACATTATATGTGTTTTACTTCATCTTGGGAGCATCGTTGGGGGTCTTTTGACTCATCCACTATTGTATAATGGATATTTTATGTATTTTTACTTTATCACTAGGGATAGTAAAGAGATAAGGGCATTTTTATATTTTCTTAGGATAAAAGCTAGGAAAATATTATTAATATAAAGAGAAGGGTGCTAGATCTCTCATATAAATAAATAAACACTTCTCATCTGTAAATCATTGCTAAAACTTGTGGAGAACGCTCTTGCCTATTATTATGACTATATTTTTACTATGGATGAATAAATAGAGCTATTTCATGAGGATGATGTCTTGTGGATGCTTTACGAAATTTCTTGGATGTTCTTGGCTAGAGTTTTGTGGATGAACCAATTTCTTGAGTAAGCGATCTCTTTAAATAATTTTAGATTTTGTTTATGAATTATTGCAAGTGTATTTGTGATTACTAGTGGTGGTGGTGCACTCTCTTTCTATCTTCTTGAACAATTCCCTTCTTCAAAGCCCTTGAAAGATTACGAGTGGAGTATCTTCCCCTTAAATTATCTTGAAGTTTGTAAGACACTACGTGGACTTGCTAGGGTTTCTAGTGGACAACCTTAACTGTCACCCCAATTTGACTTACACTTTCTCAAGAGAGTCCTTAGTTGACCCCATATGCCCCCAAAATCAATAGGCACTATAATTTTCTCATCTAGTCAATCTTAAATTCAAAATTCAAAATTCATCTTTGTTTTTAGGGTAAATCTAGGGGTTGTTTACCTTACATTTAATTTTAATCCATAAAGAAACCCTATACATATAGGGTTTTCTTGCATATTTTTGACCTAAAATCCTAGGGTTTTCTTGCATGTGTTTGACCTAAAATAATCTCTCTTGGAAAATTAGCCTAGTTGGTTTATATTACAACAATTTAGTTCTAGACCTCTTGGTTTTATTGGCTGTTATAAGCTCTTGAATTTTCAGAATTAATAAGTTACTTAAACCCTAGTTTTATTCCTTATTTTAGCCCTAATTTTCAATTGTTTACAATCCACTTAAGAAGCTGAAATATATTGTTGTTATAACTTGTTTACGGTTGTAATTTTTTTTATATTTTATGTAAGTTTTACAACAACCATTATTAATTTTCAGATTTGTATCATTTTGGGATAGTTTTGCATTATATAATCACTTGATAAACCCTCCAAAACAACCCTAAAGTGAACAAACCCTAAATTTGAAATTTACTTTGGTTAACCACCTAATCTATAAGTCACATGTGATAATTAGTTGGTGGTAATTTGGGTAGTTACACATGTGACCTAGTACTTGACTTATATTTCCTTAGAAACCCTAGGTGCTACTACACAATCCTCCATTGTGTTGGACTTTTCCTTCACTAAAATGAAGCAAGTCATTGTCTAGGTGACAATGGAAACACTTCTTGCGTTCCACTAGTCTTTGTACCTTGTGAAGGATTTACACTAAGGTGCAAGATTTTGTGATAACATTTTGGCTTCGTTTCTTGAGAGAATTGAATCTTTCTCCTTGTATATCTGAAGTCTACGCTTCAATCATTTTTATTTCAATGAATAAAAACCAAAGCCTAAACTGAGTTTACTTATCTGGCAATTCCATTGGAGGAACAAAGTCCTCGTTCCTTATAGATTTTGAAGACTCTTTGCTTGTACGGTGAAGCAAGCATGATTGTAAAGGAATTGAATATTTACCTTCGTGGGTCCACCTTCTTGGTATGAGGTATCATATTGTATTTTCATATTTCACATCAAATTGCATATGTTCAAGTGAAAAAGAATGGCACCATGGGAATTTCATTAGCAATATAGTGTTATTGATGTTAAACAAATTCCTAGGTACCCAAAGCATTTTTGTCTATAATGGCTAGAAGATATTCCAAAATTTGATGGTGAGCCTCTTTTGGCTATTTCCCATGTTGTAAAGTTTTTGAATTACGCTTCAGAAATCAATGTAGTGCATGAGGATGTGTTAATGAGATTACTTGCTTACTCTCTTGAAAGAAAACAAAGGAACAAGGTTATACATTCTTGTAGTCCAATGAGTATACCTTCTATTGCATATTTGATAGAAAATTTTCTCAAGTGTTGGGGCCCTAGGTTTCAAAGGTATGAGGACACTTTTCAAGATCTGATGACAACCCTAGAAGAAGAATCTCTTCTTAACCCTATTGAAGAGCAAGAGCATGAAGAAGAAGCTGATGAGGAAATTCATCAAGCACATGAAGACCATGTTTATAAAGAGATTCATCATTCCATACATGAGGTTTTTGATGAGGATTGTAAAGATAAAACGCCTTTGGAATCCATTGAAGAAGAACCCGGAGATGAAGAATAACAAGAGCAACCTCATGAGTCCATTGAAGATGAGCACTTTGATGAAGACATAGATTGTGAGAGCATCCAAGCTTCCATCTCTATTCCACATGAAGACAAGTATTTGGTGAGTTGTACTCCTTTCCAGTTTTTTTGGTTTTGTGATGTGTCCTTTGATTATTTGGAAAAGGACGAGTTTGTAGAGAAACCCTTGGATTTGGTCAATTCATCATTTGATGAAGAGTATGATTGTCATGAGATTGAAAATATTGATGATCTTCTACATATTCAAAGGCATAAATGAGATATAAGTTGTTTTCATTTTGATGGGGATCATGTTCATGATATCGATGATGATTCTAGAGTCAAGATTGCACAATTGTTTCCTTTGGAACAACCATATTGAACAAATGCATTTTTGGAAAATTGCATGATTAATTTCCAACCATGTTTTCTTATGGATAGTTTAGAAAAATTTCCTATTGGAGAAAATGTGGTTGATGATGAAAATGTACAATTTTCTTTGTGTAATTTCCAACCATCTTTTATGAAGGATGTTGATGTTTCTATGGGGCATTTGTATGACAATTAGTATTCAAAATGTTTCCAGCCACATTGTCTCATATATGGGAATTTTTTTTCCATTCAAATGGATGTGAATTCAATGATGAAAATGAAGAAATATTTCAACCATCATTTCCTCTAAAATTTGAATAATTTGTGCATAAAAAATCAATGTCAAAGGATCCTTTTATGGCTGTAAATGGCATGAGGTTCGTAATATTTTGTAGTAGAAATTACCAAGCATATTTTTCTTCATCTTTTCCCTAACATTTCATTGAATATATATCTAGGAATTATGTTCTTGGTGCTGAAATGTCTATGGAGCATTTTTTTTCCAATTTGTGGCCTTTTGTAAGGATTTACAACCACATATAGAAGGGAAACATGCCCTAAGTTGGCTATTTTTTTTTTCAAGATTTGAATTACACCCGCTTTTTTATCAAAATGTTTGTCAAGAAACCATGAGGCATTTTTCAGATTTCTTGTGATTCCATCTCAAGCCTTGGGGAGTGACATTATACATGAAAGCCAATGTGGCCATCTCTTGAAGTATGTAGATCATCCTTATAAGATGCAAGGGTTGCATCATGAAGGCATTTATTGGAGCAAGGATGAGCCATCACTGTTATATTGTAGCTCCATTCAAAGATGGATAGAGCAAGATTTTATATCTAGATGCCAATCTTGGCATGATTTTGTTGCTCTTGTCTGCATCATGAGTTGGATTCTATGTTTGGTCATGGTGTAATGTCTATACTAGCTCATGATCACTTTGTACTTGATATATCCTTGTTTTGGTTCATAACTAAGTACAAGGGTATAAATTTTGACATCGATGAGATGCTAGGGTGGTTTCAATGGTTTTATGATTTTACCTAGCATTTTCTTTTCTTATATCAAGTAGAGCAGTAAGGATGAATACGATTATTTGAATTAGTAGGTAATTTTTGTGTGCTTCCTTCCATGCATCTTGATTGTGCTTTGTTACTTGCTTGTTTTTAGTTATTGCTTGAATTCATGCATTCTTAGTTGGTGCATTTGATTTAGTCCTGTCTAAAAAAAAGTATAAGGATTTTTATCGAATTTCCTTTCATTTTCCATATACCAGGGTGACCATATCACCTTTATTTTTTTTAACTGATGGTTTTATGGTGAGATACAATATGTTTATCTTATTGATGCAGAGTGAAAGTCTTGGAGTTATAGATATTATTGAGGTTCTCATGCACTCTAGAGTGAGCACATGTCCCCATGTTGGAGCCAGATGTTATTGCCTGAAATATGGGGGTAACTAGAGTATATTTTTCTCCAGTGATCCTTATCACATACACCAAATCCATAGATGAGATCAATGGTTCTCCAAAGACAGTTGACCGAAGATGCCTCCATTTGCTCAACTCTCTCACATTGGTGACTATGGTGCTTGACATGCATGAGGTACAATATTTCCTTGCTTCATATTGAGTGTTAATTCCTTATGTACTTGTCATGAAAGTGGTGACCATTGGTTGAGTCAGATAATGGATCATGATGCTCTAAATTTATGCGTTTAACCTTGTTTCACATTGGTAATCATCATCATTTTCTAGATAAGTGTTGTTGCTCATGGGTTTGAGTTGTACTACTAGAGGTATTTGAGAGGTGTAGCATGTCCATATTCCAATCCATACTTAACATTCTCCATCCTTCCCATTTTTCATTGTCCCACTCATGGGTTGGTTTTCATATGTCACACAAAATGGTTCATGCTTCATAGTCACATGAGAATAACCTCACCCCAAAAGAACTATAACCTTGAGGTGAAGAGAAAATCAAAATAAAATTCAAGAGAAACAAATCAGGAGCAGTTTCCCCTCACTATGAGGCCATCACCCCAAGTCCTATGCAATAGATTGCATATTTAGAAAAGGACTATATGAAGTAGAATAAAAGTAAAAAGCCAAAAACGGTTAAATAAACAAAGAAAATGGCAAATAAAGGGTAGAAAGGGAAAATCAATGCTCCCTCATACTTCAAAGGCACTCATGTGGATGATTATCTCAAATTATTCCACGTGGTTTTGCAATGCAACTCATGAAGTTACCCAACAAACCATACCATCTATCATTACAAATGATCCTTGATAGGTTTTCTTGGGAACTACCTCTCTTCTTGGGTGTTGACACATGCAATAGGGGTTAATGATGAACCCACCATACCTAAAATTGGAAAATTGCATGAATTCTATGAGTTATTGTGAAGTTAGAAGATGATAATTAATGCGATCTACTTGATGACATGTACATTTGACACGACTCACTTTTTAAGTTGCAATGGAATTTTGTACATACCTACGGATTGATGACTACTTTGGGTCACTTGGACCTTACTTTTGATGATGTACTTTGCATGGAGATGACTTGGATTGAGCCTTGTTCCTTGGGTTGAGGAGGTCGAGGAGGCCACTTACATTCTTGATGGAGGCCATTCCAGTTATTTCAAAGGTCATTGGGATTCTTTTGGAGGTCATTGGGATTCTTTTGGAGAGGATGTTTCACCTATTGGATGAAAGATTGCATCCTTTCGAGAGAACATTTCACACCCTTTCACATGATTGTTGAGTGAGGCGTCCATTTTTGGGAGCCCACACATGCCACACGTGGGAGATTTGCATACCTATGAGAAGGAAATCTTAGAATTTGAGGGGTTTTAACTCATATTGAGAGCATCATTGTTTTTTTTTTAACTCATCCACTCTTGTATCATGGATATTTGATCTATTTTTACCTTATCTCTAGGTTTAGTAAAGAGATAAGGGTATTTTTTATATTTTTTAAGGAGAAAAGCTAAGAAAATATTATTATTGTAATGAGAAGGGTGCTATATCTCACATATAAATAGAGAAGCACTTCTCATTCGAAAAGCATTGCTAGAACTTGCAGAGAGCACTACTTTTCTACTATTATGACTATATATTTTTTATGGATGGATCACTAGAGCGAATTCTCGAGAATGGTGTCTTGTGGATGCTTTACAAAATTTCATGGATATTCTTGGCTATGGTTTTGTGGATGAATCAATTTCTTGAGAAAGTGGTCTCTTTAAATCTTTATGGAATTTATTTTATGAATGATTTTAAGTGTAGTTGTGCTTCTCTAGTGGTGGTGGTGCACTCTCTTTCTATTTTCTTGAACAAGTCCCTTCTTCAATTTTTTTGGAATAATACTAGTGGAATATCTTCCCCTTGAAATATCTTAATGTTTGTAAGACAATATGTGTATTTGCTAGGATTTGTAGTAGATAACCCTAACTATCACTCTAGTTTGACTTACACTTTCTCAAGAGAGTCTTTAGTTGACCACATATGCCCCCAAAAAGTAGTAGGCACTAGTATTTTCTCATCTAGTCAATATGGAATTTAAAGTTTAAAATTTTGTATTTGTTTTAGGGTAAATCTAGGGTTTGTTGAGCTTAAAATTAATTTTCAGCCATAAAAAACCTAGTTGTCTAGGATTTTCTTGTATATTCTTGACCTAAAATCACAGGGTTTTCTTATATGTGTTTGACCTAAAATCATCTCTCTTTTAAAATCAACATAGGCGGTTTATATTATAGTAATATTCGAGCTATATCACTTGGTTTTATTGGGTGTTATATGCTATTGAATTTTCAGAATTAATAAGTTACTTAAACCCTAGTTTTATTCCTTATTTTAGCCCTAAATTTCACTTGTTTACAATCTACTTAAGTGGCTGAAATATATTTCTGTTATAACTTGTATACTTTTGTAATTTCTTATCTTTTATGCAAGTTTTACAAAAACCTTTAGTAATTTTCATATTTGTACTATTTTTGGATAGTTTTTCATTAGATAATAACTTGAAAAACCTTCTAAAACATCCCTAAAGTGAGCAAAACCTACATCTGAAATTTACTTTGATTAACCACCTAATCTATAACTCACATGTCATAATCAATTGGTGGTAATTTGGGTTGTTACTTGGGTGGCATAAGACTTAAATTATATTTCCTTAGGAACCCTAGGTGCTACTGAGGAAGCCTCCCTTGTGTTGGACTTGTCCTTCACTAAAACGAGGGAAGTCATTGTCTAGGTGATAGTGGCAACACTTCTAATGTTCCACTAGTATTTTTACCTTATGGAGGCTTTGCACTAAGGTGCGATATTTTGTGATAACAAACATAACTCTTTAGAGATTTATGAGGTGAAATTATCTCTATACACCCCCCATAATGATAGTTTCCTAAATCCCAAGCATAGCCCAAAGTTTCACATATTGTGATTATGTCAATGGATTCATAAATATATCAACAATTTGATCATTTGTCCTATGATAAATAAGAGACACAATTTTCCCCTATACCGACTATTTCAGATAATGGACATGAAGCTCCACATGCTTCATTTTACTACGAGCAACAATGTTTTCAAGGACTCATATTGCACTTCGATTGTTATAATATACTATAGGCAACCCCTTGAAAATAAATTCAATGTAACCCACTAGGTTGTGAATTCTCACTACTTATGTGTTGGCATTAACTAATCCTCTATATTCAACTTATATGGACGATAGTGAAACCCCCTTTTGCTTTTTGTAATACCATACTATGGTTCTAGGACCAACTTAAAACACATAGCCTAAAGTTGTCTTCTTGTCATCTCCATCTCCAACCTAGTTCGAATCAATATAACAAACTAACTAGTCCATATTCTCACTAAAATACTTTATACCAAGATTATGTGTACCCTTGATATAGAAAAAAATCCTCTTTTCCACCTTCAAGTGGATATATTTTAGATCCTACATGAGCAGAAAGACCACACGAATAACAAAGGATGTATCAAGTCGTTTGCAAGTCAAATAAATGAAGCTACCAACTAGTTTCCTATAGAGAGTAGCATTGACTTTCGAAGAATCACACTCAGTGATATTCAGTCCCAACTAACATGGTGTAGAACATGGTTTACAATCTTCCATTTTGAACCTCTATAATGGATCCAAAGTGATGGGATACATAATTACAACAATATAAATATTGAATCCTAGGAGATCACTTTACTTATCAATCTAGATGCGTAAAGATTTGAGGTGCTATGTATTGTGTATGCAACCAAAAGTCTTATAGTATTGAGAGATGTTAAGTTAAGGAGTCCTAAATGATCTATAATTTGTAATGCAACTACTGAAACATATAACTCATTCTGAATATTAAGAATCACATGATTACTCATCACACCAATTCAAACATTCATTAGATAGTACTCCTTCAAAACAATCAACCCATAACCATTAACTATTCATCCAACATTGGCTAAAACCGGAAATTATTTGAAGATTAACATAACAACATAGTGAAACTAGGATGTAAAAGACATGTAATTAATGGAAAGTAATGAATGGAACCGCAGTACTAGAAATATAGTCTCATTCCAATGAAACATGAAAATAAATAACAAAGGTATTATCAATTTTCCTCCTTGAACGACCCTTTCTCAATTAGGGATTGATGAATCCCTAAATTAAACCCTAACTCATATATGTTAGCACAATAATTTTATTAATAAAAAAGGACTAGAATTACAATTCTAGTCTACAACTTGTAGCTCGAACTTTGTTGTAACTATATGAAAAATTAGCCTAGCTCGAGTTGTTACAACATATATACATAATAGGAGCTCTTGTATCCGCTAAAATGGATCCTAGGTAACCCATGATGTTGGAATACTGAGAGGAGGGGGGGGGGGGGTGAATCAATATGAGCACTTTATACCACTTTTACTTGCAATTTTTATTCTTTCACTTTATCAACAATGTTCAAAAATTATCATCAATATATCATCTATGACTGCATTCAATATATATATCATAAGCATGTAATCATAAGAAGCATCACATCAACATCACATCTAGAACACAGTACACCAATATTTACGTGGAAATCCAAATGGGATAAAACCACATAATGCTTTCTTATATATATCAAGAATTCATTCATAGTAAGCACCGACTTCCCAATTCTCCAACTGAAACTGGAAGGAGGATATAACCCCCTATTTATAGGCTCCAACCTGAAGGAAGATACAACACCCTGAATTCTATGGCTCCAACTAGAAGGAGGCTACAACCCCCTGGGTTCTCTGTCTCCAATCGTAAGGTGGCTACAACCACCTAGTTTTTAGGCTCCAACCTGAAGGAAGATCCAACACCTTGATTCTCCGAATCCAACTAGAAGGAGGATAAAAACCCCTTTCCTTGATTCATCCTGTCGCCCTAAAGTATAAGTGTAGACCAACTATCACTACCACAATCACTTCCACTGTCACTGCCACTGTTATTATCACTGTCATTGTCACTGTCACTATCACTGTCATTGCCACTGTCATTATCACATCAATCTATAATGTGTCAACCTATCACTGTATCCAACCTGTCACATCAAACTATCCAACCTATCATTTTCACCGATACTCAACCAAATCCTCTCACATGGATCATATACTAAGGACACCTCTCACCAAATGTCCAACATCACCAACGCATGCCTCTACCAAACATGTACTAAGATCACCAACATACCATCACAGGGTATGTCTCTCAACCATGTACCAAAGCATGTACCAAACCATCAACTTGTACCATACCAAGCATCAACCATGTACCACAACCTATATCACAACAAGTGCATCAACCATGCACCAACACTTGTACCAAACCGTGCATCGACCATGCACCTCAACCTGTACCATATGCCTCAACTATCAATTGTGTATACCAAGTGCCAATCATGTATCATACCATGTATCAACCATGTACATGGACATCAACACCATATCATGTACCATATCATGTGCCAACCATGCACATCAATCGTGTACATCAACACCTATACCATACCATGTGCCAACCATGCACATCAACCATATACCATATCATGTATCATATACTATAGACCATATACCATGAAATGTATCTCAACTATATACAATATCCCTCTCAATAATTCCATGGACCATAGGATAAGCCTCATGTATATGCAAATATCACAAATATGTGCCTCTAATAATGAACCATAACAACCATATACCAAGTACCAAGAGTATGTCTCAAGCATGTAACATTATCACCTTAACCATGTACCATCAAGGGCTTCCAAGACATGCCTTAAGCATGTGCCATACCATCCAAGATACAAGCCTCAAATAATTACATCAAATACATACCTTACTCATGAAAGCCTGAAGCATACCATCTAAGCTCATGTAGCAACTGTGATGTACCCTCAAACCTTGCTACAACTCAACCAACCATTCTTCTTCAAAGCTTTGCCTTAGGTCCATGACCTGTCTTCCTGCAAGCTATGGATGTACGTGACCTATCCTCCTATAGCTACTATATGTACACGACCTGTCCTTATGCAACCCGCGTATAACCTCAGAAAACTAGGGTTTCCAGTTTTCTGCAACTCCGAAACTTTCGTTCCTTCAGACTCCTTCCCTGCCTCATAAAATTGTCGTCAGATTCAACCTTAGATTCACTAATATATTTACCAAAAGATAATCATAAGATAGATATTCAATGTAGGTATGTGTGTCCAAATGCAAGAGTCTTTGAGGTGTATTTATACTAATTCTAGGTAATCTCTTTCCTTATTTTAGGGGTTTCTTGTTGGAACCACTTTACCCTTTCACCAAGACATGTAACCAACTAGGGGATTCTTGACCACTCTTTGGGGCTTCTAACTTTACAAGGCCATATCTCCCTAACCATGAGGAACCACGTGGCATTCCACATATCAATGGAAATGGCACAATGAGTACTATCCATCTATGATAGTATTACCTACAATTTCATTGTCCTTCATGTCCATATTACTTAATCAAATTTGGGTCCCATAACCACACATCTGAGGCTACATGTAGACTACATCAAATGTACCCAACTAACTCACCATCAATCTCGATCATACAAATGTCAATCAACTATCCAACATCTCTGGACCTCTCCAAGGGTTGACATCAATCTCCAAAGGTTGACATCAATGACAACTAACTGTCCAAATTAACTATCCAACACATGACTCTATGCAACTACATTTCCTACAAATCAACAAGATGTTTATTTGCAATTATAATAACTCTTAGTTGTGGTTACTTATATTAAATTTCAAATTAATCATCTAGCTATCATGATTGCTTTTCTAAGCTATCTCCCAATGTGCCAATTGAACGCTATATAGCATGTGATGTGTGATTAATTCCTACTCATTGTATCTTAGGCTGTAGGGTTCTAAAGGGCTATGTAGCTTCACTTGGTAAAATTACCATTACTTTAATAAGGCTTTCAAGGATTGCTTTGAATTGATTTGAATAGAGGAAATTCTTCAATAGTAACAAAAAATACTCTACAACATAGATAACTCTCATAAGGGTGGTGAATAAACATAAATAACTCATTTTGCAACATATGTGTTTAATGAATTTAGATTAGATAACTCATGTAACTAAAATATTCCGTTGCATTTTCTCATAATTACACCAACTAGATCAATTTATAGGCAAATATTAGATAAACTAAAATGGCTAAGAATTGAGAATTTTGACAACATTTTAAGCATAGAAAATGAATGTTTGGGGGTTTATGGAAGGAAAATATATAGAAATGGATCATAAAAAAGGTATATTTTTCATGGGTTAGCATACTCCCTAACTAAAGGGTTGCATGCCCCCGTGCAATAGAAATGTACAAAATTTAGAATGACTTACTAGTCTTTGTCTCCACTCTTTCACTTCTAGTTGTTCTGCTAAACATATGTCCCTGATATTATACATTATGAAATGAGTAAGTCCTTCATTACCATAATATCATCAATCCTATTCTACTTCTCTCCATATTTCTTCTTTTTCAACAATATTAATCTCTCCTATGCTTTCCCAGTTAGGAATAAGATGTAATGACAACATAAATTTCAATCTCATTACTATCCAGGTAAAATATACTCTTTGGAGAGTATCAACATATAATTGGGCCTTAGAGAGGGATTTCTTGAGCCTTAGAAAGGAATGTGGTTCTACTCTTTTTATCCTAGGTGCAATATCTTCCCATCTTGACTGAGAACAATGCAACAACTTGTTCCTTGATGTTTTCATAATATTGTGATATTGTGCAAGTACCTCTTGATGTACCTTCTCCAATATAGGTATCACCTATGGATATAAAATAATTCTAGTGTCATTGGTTAATGATTCTCTTGTTTTATTGCTTTCTAATCTCACCCATAAATCAACTCCTAAATTCTTAGCTTTGTATTTTTGTACTTTAGCAAACCTTTTTTTCTCATTTTGCAACTAAGAGACAAATGCTCTTAGTTTCACATCCCCTACATAAGGATTAGGGGACCATCTGAGGCATTGTGACACCGCATTATTGTGTAAATAAAATTCACATAGCAATTTTTATTTCATTGAAGTACACCTGTGATATATTTTATAGAGTTCCTTTGGTTTTCCAACTCAAAAGGTAGATGAGACACAAATCTCTCTAGTAAAAACTTAAACCATTATTCCCCAAGGTAGAATGTGTACACCCTAGTAGGTGGTCTAAATGATAACATCTTATCTGCATATTTTGTATCCTTCTCATTCAATATTTCCAACAAGATGATCTTATCACCATTTTAATCCATTTCTTCTTATTGTTTATATTATTCCCTCCTTAAACTAAAATTTTTAGCTTCAACCTACTTCGTGGTATAAAAATGGTGCATTTTCAAAATATTATATTTTTTTTTCAGAGAGGAGATTACTTGGCTATAATGTTCAACTAAAATAATCCCCGTGGTCATTTGATTTTGTAATTTCCTTCCACTTTGTAGTCTCTTCATCTAATATTTTGAGTTGAATAGGCAACTAGTCTTTGACCTTCTTAGTTAACACAATAGTAGGCTCAATGTCTGTTTCATCTCCTTGGGGATGTGATATGGGGTCTATTGTTCATTTTATTGATCATTCCCTAGTCCTTGCAAATATGTTCTTCTCTCTCCTCTTCTCTACTATGGGCACCCTTGATTATGTCAAAGATTCAAGATCTAACTGAATAGAGGAATCTCTAGTTTGGATTAATAACACAACAATATGTGAAGTAGAGAGTTCCACTTAATCAACCCATGAAACCTCCTCTCTTGCTTATTCCTCTTGTATAAATTTCATTTTTTGTGAACTTCTAACCATATGTGGGGTTTGACTAAATGGATATGATGTGTTCTCATCAGATATTTTAGGCTCAATCTGTCTCTTATAAGACTTTCCCTTAGGAGATTTATTCTTCAAGGACTCTGTAGCTTTTTTATGAGACTATTTCTTATGAGATTTCGCTTCTTCAATTTTTGTCATATGAACTACTTCTCCAAGTAAACCCACAATTTGTTCTTATGTTAATCTAGGGAATTTACTAGATAAAGTATCTTATTGGAAATGAATTATTATATAATTTTTCATCTATTTTGGTACTTTTCGGGTGGGAAAATTGGAGTTATTGGCTTGTAGGTCCCATTTTAGGGGTAGTTCCCACTTTGGTGATTTGGGTTCCATAAATTTTTGAAGCCTATTCGAGGCATCAAACAATGTTTTTTTGGGGTAAAAAATTTGTGAACAAATTTCCCAACCTCTTGACGCTCTTCTACACATTGAGATGTTTTCAACAACATGAAGATAACCTCAATCAAGGTTTGTATGAGGAAGTTATGCCTCTTTCCATTTGACCTATTTCATTGACCAACATGATACCAAGTGGATGCTATGTTAGCTTACATTACTCACACATGTGGAGCCAGTCACATTTGGGTTTTCAAGAAGAATATAGAGGGTCCAAAACCATGACCCTAATTGTGAGTTGAGGCATGCAAAACCCCCTAATCCTAACCCTAGAGGACTATCAAGACATTGCTAAATACTGGGCTACTAGGATAAGAATGGGCTCCTTTATTATTGTATTTCTTATTATTTCATACTAGAGTAGAGCATTAGGAGTGGAATATGGAAATCGAATATATTGTAGCATCCATACAAGCCACAATTTCCATGGAAACTCCACAATCAATTTATTTTCTTTGTATTTGCATTTCATAATTGAGAATAAAAGAGCAAGGTATATGCCTCACCTTTTAGTTGTATTTTACCCACACTAGGTTTTCCCATGGTACATCTATGTGTTTATAATGTGGATGGTGTGTTATTAGCTTAGCTTCTTTCATTTCAGTTTTAGTTTATTTCAATATTTTGTGCTCTAAGCTAGTAATATTAATTATAATCCTCAAGTAAAAAATTGCATAATAAAGATTGCAAAATATTGTAATATATATTGTGACAAACGATTCCAATGGAATATTCATGGTAGTTTATAGATTAGAATCAATCAACAATAATATTACAATTCCATGATGTGCATGGCCACTAATATTACTTATTTGGACTTCAATAACCATCCTTTCAATGGAATGGAGTAAAAAGTAAGGAATGCTAATGCATTGATGATAACATAGATGCATTAGAAATTTAAAGTGATAATATATACTTGAATATGCCTATCTTCACAATTAAGGTACCTTAATATATGAAGTGCCACCATATCCCATGGTGTAGGTAAGGTGAATTTCTTTACTCCTTACCATGTATAAACCATTATTCCATAGGTGAGCATGAAATTCTCCTTTGACTCATATGACTTTATTTGATTATTGACCCAATGCTCACCTAATGTTAGGCCTCTAGCCCCAAAGATAGATTCTTCAATGATTTGTATCTCCAATCCCTTGATAATTGAAATTCACCCTTGAAAGTAACTTTTTGAAATGTTTTGCTTTGAAATTTTGAGAAAAATCTAGTGTGATGGAATCAATATAACCATGTAACCAATCAACTAATGTCATCCATCTAGAATCTTGGAATATTTTTAACATAATCGGATTACTATGTAATGTCCCTTTCCAAATGATATCTCCAGGAGATTGACGTAATATCCTAAGTGATTCTCGTAGGCTATAGTGAGTGGAAAAAGGGGATTAATTAATTATTTAATGTCATAAGGGTGGAAATGTAAATTTTTAAAAGTGACATTGAGTAATTAATAAAAGGGGTGTTTTAAGTGACTTAAAGTTTATAAAGTCACTTTACTTTATTAAAAGGGTCCAAAAAGGGCCAACGAACAGATAAAAGGAAAATGAAGGTGCACTCTCTCATTATGCATTGTTATTTTCTGAAAACGATTTTTGAGAGAGCTCTTATGGCTTTGGCTCTTAGGACAAAAAACCTAAAGAAGAAGATTGGTTTTGGTGGTGAGACTATCCACCCTAGCTGGTCATAGAAAGAAGATCATTCAGATCTTCTCCTTTTTCTTCATTAGTGGTGGAATAAATCTTTGTTGGCTAAATTTTACTATGTGTGGTTGAGTTTGTCTTGTTGACAACTGAGTTTCTTGGGTAGGGGTCAAATTTACTTGAGGAGGTTGAGTTTATTTTGACCAAGGGTGATTTTCTGTATTGGAGATTAATTATTGGCTTGTTGTGGCGAGTTTGTGTGTTGGCTATGGTGTTTTCCTTGGCTGGGTGAGTTGCGTCAGGTATGGGCCAAGTTCTTTGTCAAAAGGGCCCAATTTACCATTGTAGGAAAGTCATTCCATTTGCCTGATGAGCTGAGTACTGTAGGGATCAATTTACTTTGTTGGAGGCTAAACCCTTGATTGTAGGGGTTGATTTAATAGTGCTGAAGTAGATCCCTTCGAATTTGAGCAAGTTCTCTTGTTCTATGATCGAGATTTCATATCTAGGGGTCACATCCTTTGTGTTGGGTGAAGCATTTAATCCAGAGGTCGAGTTTATACACAGGCTGGGTGTATTTAGTGGCCAACAATTTTCTTTTAGTGCTGAGCTGAGTATTTGAATAGTAAGAGCTAAGTTCACATTTTCTGAGCTGTTGTACATGCTTGAGGGGCCAATTTCATCATTCATATCTTCATCTTGAAATTGTTGTGCCATACCATCACCTATAGGTAGATTACCTTAGTATTCTTATAAAGGAAAACATACAAATTGTATCAGGTTCCTTATTTTATTATTATTGTTCTTCTATATGCTCAGAGCTTAACATATTTGCAACTATCATAAATATTAATGCAAATAAGTACTTTGAGTTTTGAGATTTGTGTTATCTTGTAATATTCAGTAGAGATCATATTCATAAGTAAAATTTTGGTAGAATGTTCATATGAAAACTATTTGATATTATGTTTACACCACTAAAATAGAAGAAAAATCCAAAAATATTGTAAGGGATATTACAGTGGTATCAGAGCCTTAGTCCTGCTAGCATTAGTGGGTTTATTAATTCATGAGGCAAGAATATGATGGGTATATAAATTAAAAAAGTAGAAGGTAGTGAGGGGTAGAAAATATATTTGACCAAGAAGAAGAAGTAAAAGAGAACCAGCCAAAGGAAAAACAAGAAGGAGACATGGGGGGAAATAATGAGGACAAGGCCTTGCAAATCCTAGAAGGTTTAGCCAGTGGGAAGAAAAAGTTGGCACGACTCTTGAATTAGTTAATTGCGAGTAACCAATCAAACCAAAACCATGGGGGTAACAATGGTTTGGGAGGCACTAATGGACACAATGGGAACCAAAACCATAGAGGTAACAATGGTGCAGGGGGTTCCAATGGGAATAATGGGAATCATGTAGAAGGAAACAAAAATCACATTCCCACATAAGTTGGCACTGGGAACACCGATAGAATAATTCCTAGACCACTTATGCCTCAGTTCATGGGGAATCAACAAACATGGAATCAAGGGAAACAAGGACAAGGTGAAACCTTTGATGATTATTGGAGGGAGTACCAAGCTCTTGGTGAGGATTTTCAGGTAGGCATGTCACTACAATATTATTGCAATATCAAGTACAAGAATAGACCAAGGGAGGTCAACATGGGTCAACAAAACATTTATCTCATGAGAAAGGTTTGGAATCTCACCATTCCCTCCTTTGATTGTTCTAATAAGTGCACAGCTAGAGCATGGGTTCAAAATTTGGACACATAGTTCCAACTTAACACCATGTTGGAGGCAAAAGAGATTAAATTCGCTACCTTGAATTTGGATGGAGAAGCCCATGAGTGGTGGTACCATGTATTGGTCAATCTAGGACATGATAGCATTATCTTCTATCCAGAATTCACACATAAGTTGATGGAGAGGTTTGACAAGAAGGATCCATAATTAGATTTTAGGGAGTTGGCACAAATCAAATAGGTTGGGACACCAGATGCTTACAACACAGAGTTTCTGAGGCTTGCAGTCACCGTGGAAGATATATCTGAGTAGAGGTTAGTGATGTTGTTCACTGAGGGTTTGTCTGAGCCACTGCATGGTTGGGTGAAGGAATTCAAACTAGAGACTATACATGATTCCATCATTAGGACATGGGACATGGAGGATGCATTCTCAAAGAAAAAAACATTCTCCAAACTATTCATTCCATAGAAAGGCAAAGATAAAAAACCTTTTCAGAAAGAGGGGATTGGTAAGGAGAAGTTGGATGAGGTAACTCATAATGAGTTGAGAAGAAATAATATTTTATTTAGTTGCAAAGAACCATGAGAACCTGGACATAGGTGTATGGGAAAAGGTAAGGTGAACTATATATAGGTGCACTCAGACAATGATGTTTTTCAATAGATACGGGATGTTGTTTCCAAAAAACATATGCATAATACTTAAAGTAATAATAACAGTATTGCAAAAAAAGAAATAACCCAAACAACAACAATAACATGAAAACATGGGTTTGATTTCTAAATTTTGTTGCCCTGCTACATAGATTGACCACGGGTGAGGTTTAAGGCGATCTTCTAAGGAAGAATATGACTCCTACATCATACAAATAGACCTATCCAAAAGAAATAAACTCCCCTTTAGTAAAGTCAACCCTTACAGAAATAGATTCAATCACTACTCCAAGGAATTCAACTTCAACAATATAGGGTTCTATTCCCAAGGAAAATATGACCTCTGTTCAAGATAAATCAACCCCTCGTCTACAAAACTCAATGCAACAATGGTAAGTCTTACCCAACCAAGAGAAATAGGGACCCCAATGAGAGGAATCTCGCCCAACAATGAGTTTGAACTCTCTACAACAAGGGTTCAACCTCTCTACTTAGAAAATTCACCCAACACATAAGAAATCTCCCCCCTAGCTAGAAACTTGACTCAACAAGAGAAACTTGCCCCCCAAGTTATGAAAATGTTTCCCAAAACATAAAAAACACAACCACAAAACTCTACTTTCCTCCTTCAAGCAAAATCAATCCCTATGAATGAAAACTCAACTGCCAAAGATGAAATACTCAACCACACCGAAGCACAATGAATAAATATGAATGATCCCTTCTCTATGATCGGCTAGGGTGGCTAGTTTTTCCACCAAACCCAATCTCAATATCCTTCTCTAGGGTTTTTCATCCCAAGAGCCAAAGCCACAAGAGCTCTCTCAAAATTCATTTTTAGAAAATACCAATTGCATAATGAGAGAGGGCACCCTCATTCCTCTTTTATTCTCTCGTTGACCCTTTTACCCTTTTTATAAATTTAAGTCACTTAAAACACCATTTTTAATTAATTATTCAATGTCACTTTAAAAATATTACCTTTTTTGCTGCGATGATTTTAAATAATTAATTAATCCCTCTTTTTCCACCGACTATAACATACGAGAATCACTTAGGCTATTACGTCAAACTCATGGAGAGATCATTTGGAAAGGAATATCACATACTATGAAGCAATTTGGTGTCAGTGTGTTCTCTTTTATTCAACCCTCTTCCTATTTCTACTCTACACTGAAGCTCTGTGATAAGTTTCATGACCAAGGCACTCTTATCTTCTCAACTTTGATGCAACTTTAGTGCTTTTGAGATACAAGAATGGATTATTGAGAATAATTAAGTTTTTCATTCCCCCCTTTCTATCTTGACATACAAAATTTTAATTATGATATGGCCATTGATACTTTTAGTAATCATGCTAGTGAATGATTTCAATAGCTTCACAACATCACTTCAAAACCACCACATCTTCTCCATCACTTTCCCTCTTGGTAGCAATTATCATATTTTCAATAAAAAAATGTCACATGCGTCTTCACCATTAAATATAAACATCTACTCATGAGAATTATGAGATTGTTGATGATACAATAACCTTCCCTGCAACTGAAGTTTTCATCCATTCTCGAGCGATAGTGGAAGTTATACATAAGGTCCCGTAAAGGGTGGGGAATGAATGTTGAAGCTATCAACGAAATTTAAATGTGTGGGAATAATAATAACAATAATAACAATAATATCAATAATATCCATATTAACTTAACCCATTATTTAATTTGAAAAATAAATGGTTACTTTTGTTACCTATAGGAATCAATGCTCAAGAGGCGTAATGTAGACCTAGTCATTCTTGAGCAGGTCAAAACGCTTCAATATTTACTCCATTTAGAAGAAGCTTATAGAATGATTGAGTCATCATAAAGATTTATAAGACACTGATAAGGAACATTAAAGGACTCAACACAATTCTTCAAATATAAATATAACAATATCATGTAACAAGTTGGGATTCTGCAACAGTAAACAAATCATGGTAAAATGGGTCTAAAACAACTACTGCAATAGAATTTTGTAGCAATCATTTTTCCCATTAAAAACTCAATAGATCAT
Source organism: Picea glauca (assembly GCA_000966675.3). NCBI lineage: Eukaryota > Viridiplantae > Streptophyta > Pinopsida > Pinales > Pinaceae > Picea > Picea glauca. The sequence continues at coordinate 2,222 of JZKD02S1695308.1, read as the reverse complement.
TGTTTTTGAAGCCATCTACTACTTTTAGGTGCCCAAAAAGTGTTCTCACCACAAAATTATTATTTTTTTAGAAGAGAACTCACCAACAAACTAGTTTTCTAGGGCTCTTTTGTCTTATGATGCCCTAGAGCGGTTTTCATCACAAGATTTATTTAATTTAATTTATTTATTTTTGAGATGGTGAGTGTTGGAGCCGCCCTTGTTTTTTTAGCCCGTCACAATTTTCATTTTTAATGCTTTAAATCTAAAAAATGGTTTTCTTTTTCCTTTTGAGATATCGAGATCTCTGAAGCTTTATCACGCGAGCAACGATGATTATTCTACTCTCGAAACAAGTCCTACCTTTCGTAGAAATGTTTCCTTTTTTTGTTATATTTCGGGATCTCGTAGGTCAGATACTATAACTCATGTAATTCTCACATCCCGAGTCACGAAACGACAAAATCATTTTAACTTTCACTCAAGACCGTAACGAGGGTAAACTTTTCCCTAACTCATGATTAAACGTCGTCGGGGTTTCGCGCCTCGGCGTTCGCCAAACCCAAAAATTTATTTTCATTGCCCCGATAGCCGAGAACACGAGGTCCTTATTTGATTGACTCGTGTCAAGGTTAAGGGTAAAAGCTAAACCGTGGTAAAAGATTCTCTCGGCATTTCGCCAGTCGACACTATCTTTTTCGAAAGTTACACCGTCTAAACCTCGACTCGCGAAATCACGATGCAATTATAACGTGATTAATTAATCACTTAATCTAAGATTATCTTCCCTTTAATTAAGTCATGTTATCGTGATCTCGCGGTTTCACAACTCGGCATGTAAATCTCCAAGAAACTCATCTTCGAAGCTCCGAGTCACGATATGGCGAATATAATAATTATAAAATTAATCAAGCCCCAAATCGCGATTACTTTTAATTAACCAAAATCGATCTTCACAGTCTCGGGTGTTAGAGACTCAAAATGTTAAAGGAAAATCCCCGATATAGCGAGTACCGAAACATTGTTAACAAGAGTAAAACTGAATTAATTAAGCTAAATCAATGAATATCCCGCGTTTTGATGTCCGCACGATTTACACGGTAGCCTTTTCCTCCATGCGCCAACTGAGAGTTTAAAACCGCCAAAATTTATGACATTGATGAGGAAATAGGGTAAATCGATGTATAAGATTGGATTTTTATGACAGAATTTATTTCCAAAGGTGATTTGACAGCCTTGTTCTGAAAGGTACCGAGTCTTTTGAGTATATATAAGAGTTGTATTTCATTATAACAAATGCATTTTCATAGCACGCTGAGCTCACCACCTCTGAGTAAACTGACTTCTGTATGTAGACACAGTTCTATCGCAGAAGAGCTAAAACGCAAGCTTCAGCCATGGCTCTGCGAAAAGTAGCAAAGGCGAATGTTGAGGTTTCAGGACAAGGCTCAGACAATTTCTCGGATACTTCACCTCGAAGTATTAACTCGGTCCCAAATTGGTCATATGTTTCATATATTCTGGAAGCAGAATTGGTGGATTATTCCGACGACTTCGATGACAACGAAAGAGATGATTTAACCACCAAGTACAAAATAGTTGTCCAATCCGGAATGCACAGAGTAGCCTCCAGACCGCGGTTGCTTCCATATTACGATATGGTCCGATGGGCATTAGACCATGTGGACATACCGACCAGGACTATCATGAACAAGCAAAGAGTCACCATCGAGACCTTCAGGCGGGAGCATCTGCAAACCATGTACAAGCTGTCCGCGACGTCTGACCACACATATGGCACTAAGTTCTTGGAAGAATTCAAGGAAAAGGAATGCGAACAGTATGACAAAACCATGTCCAGTTTGATAAAGGATTGGGTTTCAAACACCACAAATTTCAGAGTTGATACCCACGACATATATTCAATCGCTTCGTTAGAACCACAGTACAGATATGTGGCCATGATGACATGTCGGTTATATGGGAAAGAGGACACATCACATTTTTTCCTTGCGTGGGTGCCTCTAATGTTTCGGGTCGCCGAAGGCTGTTCTTTTAACTAGGCAAAGATGCTTTCAGATAGCTTGACCAATCGGGTCACAGAGTATTGGGAGCAGAAGGAGAATGTGAAGGCGTCGTCATTTTTCATGTCCGTGTACATTATGGATGCAATTTTTTCTATGACAACATTTCTATTGATGAACTGGAGTTGGACTTCGGCCGAAGATGAACCCATACATGCA
>JZKD02S1695297.1:86119-108404 GCA_000966675.3 Picea glauca | reverse complement strand
CACAATATCCAATGCTTCAGGATGCGACACAAACTTCTGTTGTATCAACGGGCAACAAATGTGTGGCAATAGTCTTGCAAAAAACCATTCTATGTGCTATTCATTAGGAATTTGAAATGTCAACTTACCAATCAAATCCTTAAATATTTGATCATAGTTCCAAATTGACTTAGTCTACACTTGTTTTGTTTCCTTCAACTCTGTAATGTGCTATGACTCATATTTTGGCTTCTTGAACTCTTTCAATAATTCTTGTTGAATTTATTCCAATGTCCTCGCTTGACCTGCAGGTGTAGTACTCTGCAATTTCATGTACCATACTAACACATGACCTATAAACATTTTTTTCAATTACACAATCTTTGTGGCCTCATACTGGAAATTCTTCGCATCCCAAATTGGATCACATACAAATAGATGTTGTTCTGGGTCCTCTAACCCAACTCCCTAGAACTCAAACATTCTCAATTTATTGTCTAAACTTTCCATGGTATTTTGCGTAGTACCTCCCCCTAGTGATGTTGACTGAATCCGACTTGACATATTTCTATTCTGTCTTCCTCTACTAACTACAAGTGATTTTTCCAAATCCTCAAATGTTATCTCAGATCTAGGTGATGCACACGAGGTCATGGAATCGACACAGGATCCAGCCTGAGTAGGACTTAATGACTCTTCTATTATAGGAGTGGACTAAGAATCCTCTTCCTCTCCCTCTATGTGCGATATTTATACAATCTAAACTAATGCACATGGTACTCTCCTCTCATACTCACTGTGCAACTCTCCTTCCTCAGTCCCAATCTTCAATCTCTTGTACCTTCTTCCACTGCAGAATACTCCAATATCATCTTCTTCTACTTCTAGTATAACTTCCTTGTTTCTCTGAATCCTTAGTCCCCCCCTTCCTTAGTCATTTCTTTCTTCATTCCTTCCTACCTTTAGACTATCCCCTGGTCATCCCCAAGTTCCCCTATGTGCACGAAGTCCCTTAGCAGTCAGATTCCATTGTCATCACACATTTGTCACACAACAACATCTTTATCTAGGTACCCAGTGCTTTCATAAACCTTCTGCTCATACCCTTGAAGAAATCCCTCTCTGCGACACTATATTTCTAGGTACAATATATTGTAAATTTTGTAATATAACCCCCCAGTAAGCTATTCAACCATAAATTGACTGCGTGAGAACTAGTATTACTTACATAATTCAATTGTCTTACCAAATCAGGGGTCCAGTTCCTTGGGGATGTAGTTCGATATCTTCTAGTATTCTCCACTAACCTTTCTAACCATTCAGTTAAAATAATCGAAAATTCACCAAAGAAAATCTCATGCAGCTCTGTGAACACATACCTTTGCAACCATTGTTTTTCACTCATCTGAGGGTTTCTATTCTATCCTTGGGAAAATTATCACTCCTTGATTTCCATCCATTCAACGATCTCTTTCTTAGACGACCTCCAAAAAATTCCCTCAATTACAGATTTCGGGTCCCGACAAAAGAACCATTTGTTGGCATGCGGTTATAAGACCCTAGGTTCAGTATACTCAATGAACAAAACCATTTAGATAACGAATTTTTCGGCATCACCTACATGGAAGTGAAGTCTCACCCTAGGTATCTAATGGGGCTACAAGAACTAAGTTTCTGCAGGGATGAGGGGATGTGAGGCTATCATCATATCCATTACTATTTATCCACCCTGTGCACAATATCTTTATTCATGTCCTTTGATTAGTTAACAAACTCTATTGTGCAAAACCCCGATAACATAGATTGCAATATAAGTAATCCACAGTTTCATTCATATTACTGTGCATCAATCATATAGTAAATAGATCTATACTAATCATGCATAAATAGAACATCCATGAGTAACCACATCAAATGAGACATTCAAACACATGATTTAACGTGATTCACCCAATCCTTGGGCTATGTCCACAATGTTTGGATTATATATTAATCTTCATGCAATAGTCACCTCAGGCCTACACACTGCACTTACACTAGATACAACATATTATATCCTCAATCTATCCTAGCCACTTTGCAGTGCATATTTTTCTCTCTGCAAAATCTCTCCAAAAACCTAAGTAAGGATTCTCACTCATAAGCAACATAATATCCCTTTTTCAATAGTCTATTCTTCCACAACCCATTACATATTTATACATTGAAATAGGGCTCAAAACCCTATGACATCTCATGAAAACTTATTGCCAAAACCCCTAATGGTTTGTGCATGCTTTTCCTACATTTGTGCCTATGCTAATTTTCCTTTATTTTTGCCTGCATGCTACTTTTGCATGCCTAACTATTGTTTTTCTTGCTTTTGCGTGCACTCTAACTTCTACTTTGACCTCACAAACTGCTCCCTTTTTTTCTTTTGCGTGCACTCTTCAAAACTTAGTTATTCAAAATGCCTGTACAACACATTTCTAATTCGATTCACCAATTCTTGGGAATAATGTCAAAAGTATGCACACATAAGTGAGTCCACTATTGTCTTGGTATCGATCGCCACTGTGCAATACACTTTGTAACATGATTTTCTCGACAACTTAATCCACTATACTTCGGCATGACATTTACATCAGACCCTAGATCCATAATTATATTGTCCATTTCGTAAGCTCCTATCTGCGCACTGAGCCGAAACTACCTATTTGTTCGCTTCTTACTATGAACCTTCTTAACTGATTTGTCTGTGACATGTTGCTCTTTTTCTCGGGCACAATGGTCAATCATTATACATAGACTAATCAATGCAGATTCATCCTTCATTAAATCTAAGAAACTTCTTAAAAATCTCTTAAAAATACTTATCTCTTCAGTTTGTTTCTTAGAATGATCATAGAATATAGGCATATCATATACATGTGGCCTATCATACAATGGTGGCACATTCAAAGTTGATGCTATCCAGTATGCTCCCATCAATTATTTTCTTTCTTGTTGGTAAGTTTCCGTCTCTTTTTTTGGATCAAACAATGGTAATGGATCCATTTCTTTCCTTACCCACTGGTGAATACTATTCCTTTAATTTATCACGTCTTCTCCGGTTCTCATTCCTCCGTGTGTAATTTCTACTATTATGGGATGATCATCATGCTCCTCGGTTTCTATCATCTGTATGTGCTGGTTTTGGTTCCCTCTTGCCTACCATTTCGATATCAGTTAAGGAAAATCCTCCGTCGCATGGTCCAATGCTTTGTAGTACGTGCATGTCATACAAGGATTCATGCAGTCTCTTGCTAAATGTCCCATTTGATTTCAATTATAACAAATGATTGGTCCTCTTCCTCCTATACCAATTCCACCTCTTCCTCAACCTCTACCAAATCCTCCTCGTCCACCCTGATTAAATCCTTTTAAAGTATTATACTGTGGAACTCCTTCTATTTTTGAATTTTCTTCTTCGATTCTATAAGCATCTGCAATGCATTCTCTCATTAAGCCCAATGCACAACGATCCTTCTCATTATGTCCTACAGACTTGCCAAAATTACAAAAAAAATTCCTGGGCGTACATTGGTATTTATTCAATAATGGAAAAGTAGTCAGATGATGTCCACATGTCATGCATATTTCACAATACCCCACTCCTCCTGCCAATGGGTTGGGTTCCTCTATAGCCATATACTGCTCAAATGTTGGGCATTCGTCTTTACAATGGCCTTTTGTATTACATGTAATACACCAAACTTGTTCACGATTTTCCTTTCCTTTTGTCAGTTCAGACAACTGAATCATTAACGCAGCCAACTATGACTAAACATTTTCCATCCCTGCACCATCTCCTACAAGAGTTTTTTCTAACTTCATCGCAATTTCTAATGCTTCTAGTTGGGACATGACCTTCTGCTATGTCAGAGGACAACATATGTGTGGAAAAATACTTGTAATAAACCATTCTCTATGTTGTTCATCAAGAATATGGAATGTTAATCTACCCATAACATATTTAAAACTATGATTGCAATCCGAAAATTTTTCAGTCTGTATTTTCTTAATTTATTTTAGCTCTGTGATGTATCATGACTCAAATTTTGTCTTCTGAAGTTCCTTTAATAAAACTTGTCCAATTTTTACCAATATCCTTGATTGTCCTGTCGATGTAGTAGTATGATACTTCATATACCATAATAGTGCGCAACCTCTGAACGTTGTTTCTAACTGCACAATCTTCATTGCCTCATCCTGTACATCCTTCATAGTCCATATCGTCTCACATACAAACATATGCTACTCTGGGTCTTCCGACCCCACTCCCTATAATTCATGTATCCTTAATATATTATCTATTCATGCTATTGTATTCTGAGTAGTACTTACCTTCGATGATGCTGATTGACTCTGGTTCACTATGATACTTCCACTATTCTGACTTCCTCCACTAACTAAAATTTCTCTTGACAAAGTTCCAGTTTCTGCTTTAGATCTTGGTGACACACATGGGGTTGTGGGTTTGACACAAATTCTGATATGAGATGGACTTCCTTCTTTTGCTGGACTACACTGAGGATCCTTTTCTTTCTCTTTCCTTTCTCTGTACAGTGTGATCTAAAGCACTATGTAGAGGTCTCTTTTCCCAAACACTCTATGCTTCTCTTCTCTCTCAACCACAATCTCCTTCTTACTATACCTAAATTTTTTCCCACAACGCAATACTCCAATATCTCCATTTGAATCACTGTCTTCCTCTCTTGACATCTTCAGTCCATCCATTCCTTATTCACCCTTTTCATCTCTTTCTACTCCTAGACCATCCTCTTGTCATTCCCCAATCCCCCTATGCACGTGAAGGCACCTAACAATTAGATTCCATCTTCATGACATTATTTTTTCACAACATCTTTATCCAGGTAGACAATGTGTTCAAAAATATTTCGCGCAGACCCTTAAAGAATTCCCTCTCTGCGACACTAAAAGGCTAGGTACAATCTATTGAAAATTCTATAATGTAATCCCCCACTATAGTATTCAACCAAAAATCAATTGCATGAGAAACTTTATTACTTACCGTATTCAACTGTCTGATCAATTCAAGAGTCCAATTTCTCGGAGCCTCAGTTTAATATCTTCCAACATTATCCACTAGCCTTTCTAACCATTCAATCAAAATGATCAGAACTCACCAAAGAATATTTCATGAATATCCATAAACATGTACCTTTTCAACCATTGTTCATCGCTGAGCCATGGGTTTCTATTATGTTCTCTGGAAAATTCTTGTTCCTTCCTCCTTAACCATTCCATGGTATCTTCCTTTTTCAGTCTCTAAAACATTCCCCTTAGTTACATATCTCGGTTCTGAAAAAATAACCATTTGTTGGTGTGTATTGGGAATACCCAAGGTTAATCATTAATAAACCAACAAAACCCTTAGAAACTGACCCTTTTGGCATCCCTTGCAAGCAAGTGAAGTCTCACCCGAGGCATTTAGAGGGGTTGCAAGAACCAAGTTTCTACAATGATGAGGGGAAGTGAGGCATTCAACATAACCCTACTTTGCATTATCCATTCATCAACTGTGTGGAAAGTTTCTATTACTTAACCTTTAATTATCATTCAATATACCCCGTGGGTGATATTATTCCACTTAACATTCATTCATTCATCATTAAATTAAGTGCACATGACCATAACAACATATAATAGTGACATATTCAAAACACTTGTTGGTTTACTGCTTTCTTTTATCATTTGAGTTATTGACCCAGGGTTCATGTCTTTCGGGTTTCCAACAAATCCTCTAAAACTATCGGCCCTCTTGGTAAACCAGAAGGCAACGCAGTACACAGAGTGCACTGCGCAATCTCACCCAAGATAGATTTAAATGAGTGGTTGTAAGACTCAGGTGTTTACAACCTATGATTGAGTATGATATAGAGGTTTATTATTATGAGCCATATACTACGAATCATGATTTTAATCTACTATTACTCTCGGGTGTACATCTATCTTTCACAGTTAAATTCCCGAACAACACAATTGTATTCCATCACAATGTATTAACTCATTCAATCGTATTCCATAACAATGTATTAACTCATTCCATAAGAATAACAATTAATTGCTGAAAGAAACCAATATATACATGAATTCATCACATTACACAGATATTACCATGGTTCACCCCCTCCTGGGATACGTCCACAAAGATTTTTCTTTTGGCTCTTTTATTATGGTAGTTATGCATCTCTAGCGCCACACACTTACAATCCCCTTAGATGAGTAAGATATGTATGAGGTGAACTAGATCACACCAGGCTCCACAGCCTGTGATCTAATCCTCAGATCTTCCTTCTCTCCTCTGTTCTTATCTCAACAACTTACAAAGACGGTTCATAGCATTATTACATAATGCATCAACTTGTACATAACTATGATAGGCTATTACAAAATCCAAACTAATACAAAAGAAAACCAACCTCTATCTGATACCTTCATATCTCTATTTATATATATTGGGCTCTTCAACAATTTACAATGTATTACCAAAACCCTAACACTACCGACGTTAGGTCTTCCTCCCATGCACATGTGCTATTCTTTCTCCAGCTGTCGCTTTCCTTGTGCATGTTTTCTTGCATGCTGTGTTACCTTCCAGCTGTTACTTTCGTTTCTGCACACTTTCTTTCTCATGGTCATCCTTATTTCCACTTTGGCCTAGTGCCAACAGGCCCCCAACACTGACATGGGACTCGTCCCGAGTCACCTAATCCTTATGAGCTTCTTCGATCTCCTTGGTGATCATCTGGAACTTTTCCTTGAGCTCTGATGCTTTTGTCAGTGCCTGCACGGTCTTCTCCTTGATGGTGTCTACTACTTGAACTATCACTTTGTCACTCAACAATCCTGCACATTCAGCCTGGGTCTATGCTATCTGTGTTTTAGCTCCTTCTGCCTGTGTGAGTATTTCTGCTACCCGTTCTTGTAGTGGGTCTATTTGAGCCTGACACTCATGTTTCTGTTTTTGCGTAGTGATAAGTTCTGCTTGCATATTCTTCATCTCATGCATCCCTTTGAATCGTTCTGGGATTTATATGGTATTTTTCCTCTTTTTGAGTTCTTGGATCGTTGCATTGATCCTTTCCTCTTCCTTGTTCCAGCGTTGGACTTGTGGATCCTCCTCCAACCTTGTCCAAAGTTGCGTTTCTTTATCGAGCAGTTCAATTACTGTGCTAACTTACTGTTCCATCCCCTGCAGCTGCACTGTTGCTTCCTTCTTCCTTTGCTCCTTCACTGTCTGTGGAGTGGTTGGTGTGAGATTTTCATGGAGATTCTCGATCTCCTTATGATATTGATCAATTGCATGGAAATATGGTCAATATTTACTGCTACGGGGAGTTCATTTCCTTGCGTGGGGCTTGGGAGTTTCTTGAAAATTCCTCCCACTCTTCGTTCCAGTTCATTCCTTCATTCTTTTTCCTCCCGAGTTTCGAGCTTGGCCTACTCACAAAATTTTTCCAGTGCCTCCCGCTTCTTTGTTGCTTGCTGTAGCTTGGCTAAGTTTTTATGTGCACGAGACTGTACCTCATGGTCGACGCTAACCTACAATTTGTGTAGTTCCCTTGTTGGCATCCATGTCAGGACCAACTAGATGTGGTCTAAATCCTTCAAGGGTGTCTTCCCCACGATTTCATCCATGCGCAACATGCTAGGTTTGATGTAAATCGTTGCGTTTGCGTGTGGCATGGAGTGGAATGGGTCTCGTTCTTCTACCTCCACTTATTCTTTGTTCTGTATTGTTGGTAGCTCTATGCCTCTGNTCATGCTATTGTATTCTGAGTAGTACTTACCTTCGATGATGCTGATTGACTCTGGTTCACTATGATACTTCCACTATTCTGACTTCCTCCACTAACTAAAATTTCTCTTGACAAATTTCCAGTTTCTGCTTTAGATCTTGGTGACACACATGGGGTTGTGGGTTTGACACAAATTCTGATCTGAGATGGACTTCCTTATTTTGCTGGACTACACTGAGGATCCTTTTCTTTCTCTTTCCTTTCTCTGTACAGTGTGATCTAAAGCACTACGCAGAGGTCTCTTTTCCCAAACACTCTATGCTTCTCTTCTCTCTCAACCACAATCTCCTTACTATACCTAAAGTTTTTCCCACAACGCAATACTCCAATATCTCCATTTGAATCACTATCTTCCTCTCTTGACATATTCAGTCCATCCATTCCTTATTCACCCTTTTCATCTCTTTCTACTCCTAGACCATTCTCTTGTCATTCCCCAATCCCCCTATGCACGTGAAGGCACCTAACAATTAGATTCCATCTTCATGACATTATTTTTTCACAACATCTTTATCCAGGTAGACAATGTGTTCAAAAATATTTCACGCAGACCCTTAAAGAATTCCCTCTCTGTGACACTAAAAGGCTAGGTACAATCTATTGAAAATTATATAATGTAATCCCCCACTATAGTATTCAACCAAAAATCAATTGCATGAGAAACTTTATTACTTACCGTATTCAACTGTCTGATCAATTCAAGAGTCCAATTTCTTGGAGCCTCAGTTTAATATCTTCCAACATTATCCACTAGCCTTTCTAACCATTCAATCAAAATGATCAGAACTCACCAAAGAATATTTCATGAAGATCCATAAACATGTACCTTTGCAACAATTGTTCATCGCTGAGCCATGGGTTTCTATTATGTTCTCTGGAAAATTCTTGTTCCTTCTTCCTTAACCATTCCATGGTATCTTCCTTATTCATCCTCTAAAACATTCCCCTCAGTTACATATCTTGGTTCTGAAAAAATAACCATTTGTTGGTGTGTATTGGGAATACCCAAGGTTAATCATTAATAAACCAACAAAACCCTTAGAAACTGACCCTTTTGGCATCCCTTGCAAGCAAGTGAAGTCTCACCCGAGGCATTTAGAGGGGTTGCAAGAACCAAGTTTCTACAATGATGAGGGGAAGTGAGGCATTCAACATAACCCTACTTTGCATTATCCATTCATCAACTGTGTGGAAAGTTTCTATTACTTAACCTTTAATTATCATTCAATATACCCCGTGGGTGATATTATTCCACTTAACATTCATTCATTCATCATTAAATTAAGTGCACATGACCATAACAACATATAATAGTGACATATTCAAAACACTTGTTGGTTTACTGCTTTCTTTTATCATTTGAGTTATTGACCCAGGGTTCATGTCTTTCGGGTTTCCAACAAATCCTCTAAAACTATCGGCCCTCTTGGTAAACCAGAAGGCAACGCAGTACACAGAGTGCACTGCGCAATCTCACCCAAGATAGATTTAAATGAGTGGTTGTAAGACTCAGGTGTTTACAACCTATGATTGAGTATGATATAGAGGTTTATTATTATGAGCCATATACTACGAATCATGATTTTAATCTACTATTACTCTCGGGTGTACATCTATCTTTCACAGTTAAATTCCCGAACAACACAATTGTATTCCATCACAATGTATTAACTCATTCAATCGTATTCCATAACAATGTATTAACTCATTCCATAAGAATAACAATTAATTGCTGAAAGAAACCAATATATACATGAATTCATCACATTACACAGATATTACCATGGTTCACCCCCTCCTGGGATACGTCCACAAAGATTTTTCTTTTGGCTCTTTTATTATGGTAGTTATGCATCTCTAGCGCCACACACTTACAATCCCCTTAGATGAGTAAGATATGTATGAGGTGAACTAGATCACACCAGGCTCCACAGCCTGTGATCTAATCCTCAGATCTTCCTTCTCTCCTCTGTTCTTATCTCAACAACTTACAAAGACGGTTCATAGCATTATTACATAATGCATCAACTTGTACATAACTATGATAGGCTATTACAAAATCCAAACTAATACAAAAGAAAACCAACCTCTATCTGATACCTTCATATCTCTATTTATATATATTGGGCTCTTCAACAATTTACAATGTATTACCAAAACCCTAACACTACCGACGTTAGGTCTTCCTCCCATGCACATGTGCTATTCTTTCTCCAGCTGTCGCTTTCCTTGTGCATGTTTTCTTGCATGCTGTGTTACCTTCCAGCTGTTACTTTCGTTTCTGCACACTTTCTTTCTCATGGTCATCCTTATTTCCACTTTGGCCTAGTGCCAACAGGCCCCCAACACTGACATGGGACTCGTCCCGAGTCACCTAATCCTTATGAGCTTCTTCGATCTCCTTGGTGATCATCTGGAACTTTTCCTTGAGCTCTGATGCTTTTGTCAGTGCCTGCACGGTCTTCTCCTTGATGGTGTCTACTACTTGAACTATCACTTTGTCACTCAACAATCCTGCACATTCAGCCTGGGTCTATGCTATCTGTGTTTTAGCTCCTTCTGCCTGTGTGAGTATTTCTGCTACCCGTTCTTGTAGTGGGTCTATTTGAGCCTGACACTCATGTTTCTGTTTTTGCGTAGTGATAAGTTCTGCTTGCATATTCTTCATCTCATGCATCCCTTTGAATCGTTCTGGGATTTATATGGTATTTTTCCTCTTTTTGAGTTCTTGGATCGTTGCATTGATCCTTTCCTCTTCCTTGTTCCAGCGTTGGACTTGTGGATCCTCCTCCAACCTTGTCCAAAGTTGCGTTTCTTTATCGAGCAGTTCAATTACTGTGCTAACTTACTGTTCCATCCCCTGCAGCTGCACTGTTGCTTCCTTCTTCCTTTGCTCCTTCACTGTCTGTGGAGTGGTTGGTGTGAGATTTTCATGGAGATTCTCGATCTCCTTATGATATTGATCAATTGCATGGAAATATGGTCAATATTTACTGCTACGGGGAGTTCATTTCCTTGCGTGGGGCTTGGGAGTTTCTTGAAAATTCCTCCCACTCTTCGTTCCAGTTCATTCCTTCATTCTTTTTCCTCCCGAGTTTCGAGCTTGGCCTACTCACAAAATTTTTCCAGTGCCTCCCGCTTCTTTGTTGCTTGCTGTAGCTTGGCTAAGTTTTTATGTGCACGAGACTGTACCTCATGGTCGACGCTAACCTACAATTTGTGTAGTTCCCTTGTTGGCATCCATGTCAGGACCAACTAGATGTGGTCTAAATCCTTCAAGGGTGTCTTCCCCACGATTTCATCCATGCGCAACATGCTAGGTTTGATGTAAATCGTTGCGTTTGCGTGTGGCATGGAGTGGAATGGGTCTCGTTCTTCTACCTCCACTTATTCTTTGTTCTGTATTGTTGGTAGCTCTATGCCTCTGCTGCTGCTTGCTATTTGTGCTTCCCAAAATTTCTTGAGGAACTGTCCCATTTCTATCATCTCTTTTTGCATTTTATCCTTGTGATGCACTGCATGATCGAACTCTTCTGCTAGGAAATCCTGGACCATTCTGGCGATCATTTCCCCATCGTTCTCTGTGATTGTATAGTCTGGAGATGCTCGTTGCACCTTTGATTTCTTGTGCACGCCTCCTACCTGCGTGGATGGTCTCTTATTTCCCCCTAGTTCCTGTGTGATGGGGTTTGGGGCGGTCTGCTGCGCTCCCTCGACCCGTTTCTGTTGTTCGTTGGTCGGTTGTGTAGTATATTTCTTCCCCTTCTGGGTCCCTATCCATTTTGACCCTTCATTTTCCTGAGTCATCTTGGTTTGGCCCGTCCTTGGTTTCTTAGGCACTGGGATTTTTGGAGGCTATGTTTCTGCTTGTTCTACCTCTCATTTTGTTGTTGTTTCTGGTACTTCCCGGGTAATGGCTGGGATCCTCCATTCATCAGGCCATTTTATGATGACCATGTCGATATCACCCTCTGTGATGAAGTAGCACATTTTTAGCCACTGTTTATCTGGATCCTACCTTGGCTATATCCACATTGTCTATCTTGTGGCCCAGAAATTGGCGATGTCCACATATCGCGCGATAGCCTATGGTGTTATTCTCCATGATTGGCTGATAAATTCCTGTATAACCCACAGGTATGCTTCAAATATGACTCCGTTCTCCCTCTTATGCCTGTCCTGCAACCTAGATCTTAGTAATAGGTATCTTTCTCCCGCTAGCTGTGGTCTGGTACATAAAATTACATACCCTGGTTCTTTCCATTCCATGAAGGCTATTAGGGTAATCAACCACGAGTAATGAAACTCTGTGCCTAGGTCCTACGGATCGTTGCAGTCCTCTTGAAATAAGTTCAATAAATATGGAGCCCAGCTCATAGAGGTGCCTTCTGCGCACTGAGATGTAACTGCAATGACTCCTGCTGGTACTTCCTCTTTGCGACATTTTCTGAGCAATTTGCAAGATAAGATATTTGTGCCCATTGTGTAGATGCGTTGTTGATTCATTTGATTATGACGCCCCTCGTTCCCCTGGCGGTGCCATATTTCTTCTTCATTTCTTTTGCCAACACTTTCTCCTTGGATTTGTCATCCAGAATCAACATGAGATCCATACCTCGGGTTGGTAACCCTGTGATTTGTGCGATAAGGTCAACAGTTATGGGGACGGGTTTGTCCAGCCATATGTCCCCTCCATGTGTGAATGCTAACAAATTCTTGACACATGTTGCATATTGACCTCTGCCAAAATGTGGTAGCTTTAGCAAACCTAAGATTCCTGTTCTTTATAGCCAAGCTGTCCACTAGTGTGGCTGGATAATTGTTTCTCCAAGTTGGTTTACGGCTATGGTATGCATAAAGACCCTCTGTGCTAGTTCCGAGAACTTGGTTTCTTCTGATACGTTATGGTATGAATATTTGAGCTTCCTGACATGACCCAGTATCTTCGGTTCTACTTGTATTCCAACTGGTATGCATGGTAGAACAATTTTTGCTGCAGGTTTCTTGCAGGGTGAGATCGGTATCTGCACTTTGTCTTCCTACTATTGTGGATGGTTCAAAGTTCCAACAACTTTCGATTCCCCCCCCCCATCAACCATTCTGTCCAATATGAGGCATTTCCAGCGGTCTCCTCTTCTGGTTGACTCGATATGGTCGTTTGCGACTCGTCTGGTTGTGCTTCCTATAGGGTTTCCGGTTCCTTGTTTTGAGGCACCTGCACCACTGTTGTCGTATCCACTTTCATGGCCTCTGCTTGTGGATGCTGAATTTCTTCTAGTATTGGTGTAGAGTTTACCAATATCCTCTCTGGGGATGGGATTTCATCGATGTCGATGATCTCCGACTACTATTGTTTGTTCTCTTCCAACAGTCCTTGTGACCTAGTTTGAACCCTAGTTGATCTGGCTGTCTGGCTTGCTTCTGCTAGCTTCGGTGGTGCCATAGTGGTGATTGTTGAACATTTTCTAAATTCAAATAGCTTCTGAGAGTTCTTTGGTGTCACTCTATTCGTTCTGGCTGCTATTACTCTCTCTCTGTTTTCCTTTCACTAATAGACCAGTCGCTCTCGTGCTCGCGTGTTGTATGGGCTTGTCATAAAGCTTGTCGAGGATGCTTCCTCCATTATGCGTTTAATGCATCATAACTGTGGGTTCAATGCATCTGCGGCGGTTTCGTACTTGCTATTACATTTTCTTTTCCATCTCACGTTGGTATGTTTAATGTGACATTCCATCAGTCCTTGCCGTGCTTTAATTCCACTTAGTGCTATCCTGTCATACTTCTTTTGATGACTTTCCATTTCCCGCATGTTTTCCCTTTGTATGTAACCGTTGTTTGTTCCTTTGCCGAATTTGTGTCTCGATCGATATGTGGCCTTTCTATCTTTAGCGTTCTATGAGATTTTTAGTCTTGTTTCCATTTTGTTCTCTTTTTGATTTTAGTTTTTTTTTTTTTTTTACTGCGCGGTGGGTGGTCGACTGTTCTTGTACAGCTTCAGTCGACTCCCATTGATCATTCCTATGAGGTCTGTGCCTGCTAAATCTCATAAATATATATCTCCTCTGTCTATGATATATTTTACTTCGTCTGGTCCTAACCAATGCATTCTAAGCTTCCCCGGGTGCTGAAACGATTTGCCGTCGTAGATCAGTACTAGATCTCCTTCCTGAAACGTTTTCTTCTTGATATGTCGATCGTGCTAAGCTTTGTCTCTTGCTTTATGCACTTGTTGATGGAATCCTGCCAGGATTCAGTCTTCCTCCATTGACAATAACTAATTCAGTCTCTCCTATACTGCGTCTCGTTCTGTCATGTGTGTGATAGCTTCTACGCGTAAGCTAGGTACTAAAAATTCTAATGGCACTACTACTTCTTGGCCATAGACTAGTTTGAATGGTGTGTGGCCTGTCAACGTTTTGCATGTGGTTTTATACACCCATAATACAGCTGGTACTTTGAGGTCCCAATCGTCTCTATTGACATTATAGATCTTTGTCAGTGCATTTTCCAGAATTTTGTTGAAGGCTTCTACTGTGCCATTCACCTGTGGATGATACGACGTGCTGTTTTGGTGATGAACTTCAAACTCTTCAGTCATCACGCAAATAGTGTTGTTTATGAAGTGTGTGCCTTGGTTTCTCATAAAAACTCTTGGGCACCCAAATCTAGTGATTACTTGTTTAAACAAGAAGTGTGCAACTGTCTCTGTGCTGCAATCTTTTACTGGTGCGAATTTCACCCATCTTGTTAGATATTCCATCACGATGATAATGTATTTTCCCTGTTCTTTTGGATGGTGGGTTAATTGGCCCCATAAAGTTGATTGCTCATTTGTCAAATGCCTATAATGTTACTTGTGGTCTTAGTGGAATCTCGTTCCTTCTGTTGGGTTTTCCTACCCTTTGACAGACATTGCATCTTTGACAGTACTCTTTCGAGTCTTTGTGAATCGTTGGCCACCATAGTCCTGTACGTAGTATCTTCTATGCTATATCTTTTCCTACATAATTCCCTCATGTGATTCCCTCATGGGATTCTGCCAAAATTCTTGGTCGTTCATTCTCTAATACATACCTTCACAAGATGTTGTCTACACCCATCTGGTATAGATGTCCTGTAATCAGTTGATAGTCGGCCGCACGGACTACCAGGTTCTTCTTCTGCGCGGTGGTATATTCTTGTGGCGAAGTACCTTTAGTTAAGTACTAAATGATATCTACAAAGTATCCATAAAAAATTTGGACTGAGAATAACTGTGCATCCATAAAGTTGTCTTCTAAATTCGTGGGCTCTTCTCCATTTGTGACCCTGGATAGGTGGTCAGGTCTTGCATTCAGTTTCCATGGTTTAACTATTGCTTCAAAATCAAATTCTTGAAATAGAAGGAACCATCGACAAATTCTCTCCCCCAACACTGGCTTGTTGACTAGGTATTTCCGGGCTGAGTGATCTCTAAACATCTTAAAGTGTTTTCTCAATAGGTAATGTCTGAACTTCTGCAATGCATAGACCATGGCTAAGCCTTCTCTTTCTGCCGTGTTATAATTATGTTCTGAGTCTGATAACTTTCTTCTTGCGAACGCTATCGGATGATCCAAGTCTCCTGCTCCTGACTGTGCTAAGATAGCTCCTAGTGCTATCGTTGATGCATCTAAATGCACATGGAATGTCTTTTCCCAGTCTGGAAATACTAATATCGGTGTGGTAACCATATTTTCCTTCAGGGTATCCAAACCGTGTTGACACTCGTTGTTCCATTGATACTTAGTATCCTTCAGGGTATCCAAACCGTGTTGACACTCGTTGTTCCATTGATACTTCGTATCCTTCCTTAACAATTTCTCCATTAGTGTTGTCATCTGTGTGTACCCTTTAATAAATTTCCTGTAGTATCCCGTGTGCCCTAACATTGCTCTTAGTTGGCGGACTATTTTTAGTGCTGGTAAGTTAACGATGATTGCGATCTTTATTGGATCCACTAGCAAGCCTTGTTTGCATACTATATGGCCCAATAGAATCCCAAATGATGTTCTAAATATGCATTTCTTGATGTTCAGTGATATCTGGCATTGTCTACATCTCTCTAACGTCAGTCGTAAGACTTCCACATGGTTTTTCAACAGACTATAAACTGTCCAACCATCCAGGTATACTTTGAGAAACTAATGGATGAATTCCTTAAATGCTGCGATAACCACTCTAGAGAATATTGCAGGTGCATTCTTCAGTCCAAACAACATGATTGTTTACTGATAAGATCCCCATTCCGTCACAAACGTGGTCTTGTGTTTGTCCTCTTGTGCTATCTTAATTTGATGATAGACTGAGAATCCATCAGTGAATGAGTAAGCTTCATGTCCCCCCACATTCTTTAACACTTCATCTATAAACGGTGTAGGGAATGGGTCATGTAGGCATGCATTGTTCAAATTCCTCAAGTCGACACATATCCTGATCCCTCTTCCTTGTTTCTTGTCCTGTACTACCATCGGGCTTATCCATTCTAATTCCTCAACTGGTTCAATGATTCCATCTTCGAGCATCCTGTCGATCTCATATTTAACTTTTTGTTTATATATGGGGTTCAGTCTGCAGGGTCGCTGTCTAATAGGTCTCTCTTAAGGTCCGAGTGGTATCTTCATCTCTCCTAATTCTCCGGCTATCCCCTTCATCTCTATAAATGTTGTGGGAAAAAGGTCACTATATTCACGCAACAATTCTACGATGCTTTCTACTGTTTTCTCATCCCAGTAGTCTCCAATGCTGGCCATTTTGGGCTTCTCAGTTGTCCCAATGTTAAATTTCTTTACCTTGATTGGCGCAAAAATGAATTCTGATTCTATGGGTGGTCCTTCCACATCTCTTTCGCCTTCTAATTTTTCAATTTGAATGTTGCGTGGGTCATCTTCATCTGGTGATTCCTCCTGTACATCGTAACATGGGAGTAGTTCCTTCAATGTCTGTTTATTCCTCTTTTTCTCTTCTGTGATAAATTCTAGTTCCGGTTCTTTGATGAATATTACTCCTATGATTCATTTGAGGGTTGCGTCTATGTTGGGGTTCTCATGCTCGAATGAGAAAGTGATTGTGAAGTTCTATTGCAATGTCCTCCATGTTGTAGTTCCTTTGCGCAATTCATGGTCTGTATACCAGTTCACCAGTATTCCCTCTAAAGTGTGTATGAAGTGATGAGGCAATTCCTCTGGTGGTGTCATTTTCCACAACGTTTTGCACTTTTCCAAGTGTTCCACTGTTTCCTCTTGTCCGTCGTATTTCTACTGTTTGTTGTATTCCTATTCTGCGTCGAACCTTATGCGCAATAGTCACTTACATTGATACGAGTCTGTGATGGTCTCTTTATGTGCGCCCCACCATCTTGTAGGTGTGGCCTTGAGTGCTAAGTCAAGTGCTAACAGTCACTGGTTTTCTAATACTCCATATTAATATTGTGTCAAGAATGATTCCAAATCATTTAGTCCATGGAAACTGGATGGTTCTCTGATTTCTATGCCTACCCATATTACTGCGCAGTCTATTCTTGCACATATTCACGTAGATTCTTCGTGTAGTCTCTGTTGCTAGTTTTCTAACCCGGTGTCTGAGTCTATTGCGCATGAAGTAATGCTCTGCCAACTGAGTACCCCATATGCAATTGGGTTAATGTAATCCTCATCGCGCGCAGTTGTTCTGTACAACTGGCCGATCTCCTCTAAGTCCAGGCAAGTGGGTTCTACGGACCTCTCCCCTTCTGATGGATCTAGTGGTGCTATGACCTTGTATTCTTCGGATTCAAATGACATTTTCTTGGTTTTCAAATTGATTATGGTCTGGTTTTCAAATGCCCAATCCATACCAAGAAGTGCTGGGTAAGGTGTTTTGCCGTCTACTATTTCAATGACTTCAAAGTCTGCTTTAGTGCGAACTCCATCAAGATCTACTGTCACTCCTTTTAGTCTACCTATTGGTAGGACTCTATGCTAGTTTTCTAGTTTCAATTGGAAATTTGAGTATCCTAGTGTTGGCTCTCCCATACATTTCCATGTCTTCTTTGGTAGCACATTCACTTCAGATCCTAGGTCTAGTATAATGTCTCCCATGTTGAAATCCCCAATGTTAGCATTTAGTCTAAATTCCCTACTTGTTCTTCTTATGGTTTGTAGGTGATTGATGGTTTTTGGTTCTACTTTTTCTTCAGTCTCGTTGCTAAATTTATCTAGTATGTTGTGCAATATTTTCACAGATGAAGGATCACTTAATACTTTCACGCATGATTGAAAAAAGCCTTTGATTGTACTTACTTGTCCCTTGGGATGCATTCCGTTGGTATGATCCAATGATGATGACATCTCATATTCTAGGGCTTCCTTGAATGGTTGTGCAGTTGAAGTCGATGTTGTGTCCTCCTTCTGGAATTCTTGTCTCACTTCTTTAAAGGTCTCCTTTTCTTTTTGCATGTCGAAATGCTTTCGTGGTTCAGTGTTCTTCTTTACCCACTGGTTCTGTGTTGGTTCCTGTCGAACTGCATCATTTACTATTTTCGTTCCTCCATGGGTGACTATATTGATGTTTCATCCGTCATCCCTTGCTTCGGCTGAAATTCACTAGACATTCTGATTGTTTTGGTTCCTCTTTTCCTGAATATTTACTAGTAGTGCCAGACATTCCTCTGTATCATGGTCCGATGCGCGGAAATACATACAAGTTGCTAGTGGAAGTGGACATTCCCATGAATAATGTCTTGGTTGTTGACAATTGTGACATGTGACTGGTCCTCTACTGCATCCGAAACCTCCTCTAGCTCCTCCTCCTCCTCGGTAGCCTGCTCGATCACCTCTCAACGCATTATACTGTGGTGCATGATTGTACTACATGATATTGTACTGGGGATGTGCCGGGTTATACTGTGGTTTCACATTATTATAGGGTTGCTGCGTAATGTTGTATGGAGCTGGGGCTTGATTGAACTGTGGCATTGCTTTCCCAGTCATCATTTTGGCATGTACCTTGTATGCATCTGATGTCCTCTCCCGCATCAACTCCATAGTTCTGCAATCTTTTTCATCGTGGCCCATTGACTTACAAAAGGTGCAATATGATTTTTTTGGAATTGTCTGGTATTTCTGCATCATCGTGCAGTGATAAGGGTTGTGACCCAGTTTCTTGCATATTTCGCACCATAATCCTCCCTGTGGTTGTGGATTTGGCATACCTGTTGCCATATATTCCGCGAATGTTGGGCATTCATTCTTGTGGTGTCCTTTCGTCCTGCATGTGGTACACCAAACAAATTCTCATTTTTCCTTGTTCTTATTCTGGTTCAGTTGAAACATGAGATTCTTCAAATCCTCCTTCAGTTCTTCGATAGCTGGGTCTGTCTGCTGGTACTGGTTCTCTTCCAGTTGCAAGGCTTCCTGCAGAGCCTCTGCTTGTGTCTGAAACTTCTGTTGTCGTAGGGGATATTTTAAGTGTGAGAGTAGTGAGTTTACAAACATGTGTCTATACTGCATCTCGGTCATAAGGTATTTTAATTTTCCCTTTAGATGCTTGAATCTATGGTCAATCTCCCATACAGACTCTCCTGGTTTCTGTCTTATCTCGATCATCTCGTTCATGTACTAATCCTCTAAGCTCGGCTTTTGGAACTCATTAATCAGTAGCTTCTTAATGTCTGCCAATGTCCTTGTCATCCCAGGGGCACTATTTGTGTCTAGACTCATGTACCAGTCTAGTGCACGGTCTCTTAGCGTAATCGCTAGCTACGCGAGTTTGGTGTCTTCATCAATGATTTTCTTTGCCTCCCATATATTTTCACAAATGAACAAATTCTTCTCCTTCTCCTTGAAATTCTGGTAATCTGATAGTGGGATCATGTCCTTCCATTCTGAATATGGAACTACTTCCTCCTCCGCGCGGTGTAGATACTTGACTAGTGCTGCCTGAACAGGCTCCTCTAGTTGTTTCTCCTAGTGTAGATGTAATTCTTGCTGTCGAACTTCCTCCGAACAATGATTGTCTAAACAATGGTGTTCTCTTTGGTGTAGTAGTCGCACATGGGTTTGTGGGTTCCACACTGACATTAATATGGATAAGATGGCTACCTTCTCCTCCCGTTCTTGGGCCTCTCGTTTTCCTCTCATATGTTGAGCGCAAGATTTCCTCAATCTGCTCCACAGCTCGGAGATCCTCTACCTCTTACTCGTCGCTCGCCAAGCCTTCCCTCGTGGCTACGACTCTCTTCTTGGTATTCACATTATATTGGTAGGGTACTCTACTACGCGTCATTCCTGATGATACCAATATCCACTTAAACTGGTCTTCATCCATCATGATCGGATCCAAGGGTTCCTCCTCCTTCTTTCCTTTCTCCTTTCCTCCTTCTATTTATCCTCTCTCTGTCAGTGTTTCTCCCCTCCCCCCATGCACAGAGGGAAGTTTAGCTGTCTGATTCCATTGTCATTACACTTTTTTTATATAGCAGTATCTTAATAGAAGTATACAAGGATTGAATGTACCTTCCTCGCGGTCCACGTAGAAATTGTTACTCTTCTGTGTTGTATGACTTCGCTGTGTCAACTGTAAATTCGGTGATGAAACCTGCCACAATACTGTCAAGCCAAAAGTCTACTGCGCGGGTGAATTTGTTGCTCACCTACTGTAGCTTCTCAATCTGTACTAGAGTCCAATCTAGCTATCAAATCCGATTCATCGCATGGTTATCCTTCAACCTTAGTATCCACTCCTGTAGTAGATGCGGAAAATCACAGAAAAAGACTTTGTGTAAATCAATAAATACGTATTTGTCCAGATATTTGTGAGGTGTGATCATAGGGTTTCTCTTGTCTTTCTGGGCAAACTCTAGCTCTTTGGTTCTCAACCAACCTTCGATTTATGCTTTTGTGGGGTTCCAAGGTCTCAACATTCCCTTCTAATGGCTCATTGATCTTCTTGTTTTTCTCATTCTTTTCTCATTCAATCTATATCATCTACTCAGTCCTCTCTTGTTTCTATTAACACTAAAACATAACCATTTGTTGGTTTACTGCTTTATTTTAACATCTGAGTTATTAACCTAGGGTTCATCTCTTTCGGGTTTCCAACAAAGCCTCTAAAACTATCGACCCTACTGGTAAACCAGAAGGCAACACAATACACAGAGTGCACTGCACAGTCTCACCCGAGATAGATTTAAATGGGTGGCTGTAAGACTCAAGTGTTCACAGCCTAGGATTGACTATGAGATAGGGGTTTATTATTCAGAGCCATATACTACGAATCGTGATTGGAATATACTATTACTCTTAGGTGTACATCTATCTTTCACAGTTAAATTACCAAACAACACAATCACATTCCATAACAATGTATTAACTCATTCAATCGTATTCCATAACAATGTATTAACTCATTCATTAAGCATAACAATTAACTGTTGAAAGCAACCAATATATACATGCATTCATCACACTACACATATATTACCGTGGTTCACCCCCTCCTAGGCTATGCCCACAAAGATTTGGCTCTTGTCTCTTTTATTATGGTCGTTCTGCATATCCAGCGCCACACGCTTACAATCCCCTCAGATGGGTAAGATCTGTATGAGGCGAACTAGATCGCACCAGGCTCCACAACCTATGATCTAATCCTTAGATATTCCTTCTCTCCTTTGTTCTTAGCTCAAAAGCTTACAAAGATAGTTCATAGCATTATTACATAATGCATCAACTCGTACATAACTATGATAGGCTATTACAAAATCCAAACTAATACATAAGTGAACCAACCTCTATCTGATACCTGCCTATCTCTATTTATATATATCGGTCTCTTCAACCATTTACAATGTATTACCAAAACCCTAACCCTATTGACGTTAGGTCTTCCTCCCATGCATGTGTGATGTTCTTCCTCCAGCTGTCGCTTTCCTTGTGCACGCTTTCTTGCATGCGCATGTGTTGTGTTACCTTCCAGCTGTTACTTCCATTTCCGCATGATTTCTTTCCCACGATCATCCTTCTTTCCAATTTGGCCTGGTGCCAACAATACTAGACCTTTATATTCGTTGCGTAGTAACAATAAACATCATGTGCATCATAACACAAAAAAAAACACACCAAGGCACAAGATTTTAACATGGCTCACCCCAATTTGGGTTACATCCACAACGACTGGATTCTTATTTTATTCATTAGCAATCTCCTTACAATTACACACTGCACTTACAATAAGATGTATCAGTTAACATTACCCAAACCTGCCTCAACCATTCTGTTGTAGTGCAATCCCAACTCCTGCAAACCTCGGTCATCACTCAAAACACCCAAACACTTATCAAATTATTCACTCGATATATTGCTCCAAAACTCATCACTCTAAAGAATTACTTCTACCCAAAAACCCATTACAATTTCTAGATTTACAATAGGGCTAAGCATGTTACAATGTGGAAAAAATGTCCCAAA